>SNQJ01S0064042.1:51580-76087 GCA_010110895.2 Picea sitchensis | reverse complement strand
CCCCCAAAAAAAAAGGTAATTTTGGGAAAAATTGCCTTGTAAAATATTGTAATTTCATAGTCAATCTAGATCGTTCATTATAAGGTTGCAGATCTGACAGTATAATTTATATTATGGGTTTTTTCCCTAGAATACAACCCTCTTTTATGAGGGAATTGTATTGCGGCTATGTATTATCACGAATATTGTATTCTGAAATAGGATACTCTGAGAGAAAGAAGAGGAAGTTACAGCGGGTGTGTTGTAGGTTGTATCCCTTCATTTTGTTGGATAATAATAAGGAAGGACCTGTCAATTTCATTGGTGGACGTAGCCCACGCTGGGTGAACCATGTATATCTGTGTCTCTATTGTATTGTGTATCTTCTTTGTTTTATTTCTGCATTTGTTTTTATTTTATTGCTCTGCGATCCTTTTTTTCTAAGAGGACCATGCCAAAGTGGTTCAAACTTACCTGTGCCTAATATATCATGATCCTAATCATAGACCAAGACCCAATCGCCTTCTGAAAATACATGAGAATGGATAGATTTATCATTTTGTGCTTTGACATGCTTCTTATGAGTCTCATTAACTAATGTGGCATCTCAATGTTGTTCATCAAGACAATACAAGTATAAGAGATCTTCCTCCTCAGCTGAGGTAATGGGAAATAGTTCTATGGCTAGCTACAATGACGATATTTCACGTTCATTCAAGAGGATTGCCTCCAGACCATAAACGAGTAGGAATGGTATGAACCTAGTGGAAGTTTTGGTTGAGGTATGGTAATCTGATAACAACGAAAATAACATGAGATTTCAGTTAGTCTTATGTGTCCCTAACATCCTCTGGATCATGGTCTTCATGACATGATTGATGGCTTCTACTTGGCCATTGGCTTGAGGATAATAGTGTCTTGAGTTCTCATGGAAGAAACCCAACCTGGCAGTTGATTCAATCATCATCTTGTTTAAAAAATGGGACCCATTGTCCATCACTATGGTCTTAGGAATGTCGAACCTAGAAATAATGTGATTGAACACTAACAAAGAAGTGATGGTGCCATCGTTAGAAAAGGCAGGAAAATCCTCGACCCACTTGGTGAAGTAGTCAACATCCACGATGATGTAGCCATGGACATTAGCCATGGTTGGCTTACATGTCATAAAATCAATCCCCCATTTGGAAAAGGGACTGATGGTCACCACAAAATTAAGTGGAGCAAGATGAGCATGCATCTTGCAGGTGAATATTTGACAAGAATGACACTTTTGAATGAAATTCATAAAATCTTTGAATGTCGCGGGGAAAAAGTATTTGACGCGTAATATCCTCTAGGAAGTGGCCAACCCAGAGAAATGACTTCCACATGCTCTAGCATGACAGTCATTCAAAACTCTCTTAGCTTCCTCATGGATAAGGCAACAACATAGAATCAAATCCACACCTCGATGATAAAGGGTATAATCAACAATGATGTAATATATAGTCTGATGTCGTATGCGTCGACATTCTTCATAGGACAACTAAGGATGGAAATGTTGGGTCTAGAGATATACCAAGATATCTCCATACCAGGGATTTGACGAGTTAATGAGGAATAAAATATCATTAATAAATGAATCATTAACCACATGTTCGACATCGACTTGGAGAATATCAGATATCAACTCCGCGAAGGCCAAATATTTCTTATCCTTGGAAAAAACAAACTCTAGGTCAAACTATTGGAGGATGGCAATCCACTTCAATTAATTTCCCCCAATGATTTGGCGGCTCAGGATGTGCTACATTGGGTTGGCATCGAAAATAACAATGGTATTTTGCATGAGGATATAATGTCACAAATGTTGGATAACATGCACTGCTGCCAAGTCCAACTTTTCAACATGAGAGTATCGAATCTCAGGACCAACAAGTATTTTTCTAAGATAGTAAATAACATGTTCTTTTTGTGCATTGTCTTATTGGACGAGCACCATTCCTATGTTGGATTTATAGGTTGCGATATAGAATAGAAAGTCTTGACCATAGTCAGGAGGGCTCACCAAGCGAGTCAACATTAAGGCCTTCTTCAAGGAATCAAATGACTATTGGGCTTGGTCATCCCATATAAAAGGTACCCCTTTCTTCAATAAGCACATAAAACCTTTTGTAATATCGGCATAGTTGACAATGAATCTACACAAGAAGTTTTCCTTCCCTTGCAAACTTTGAAGTTGGCTAATGGTACAAGAAGGAGGCAAGTTGACAATTGCCTCAACCTTCAAGGGATTAACCATGATTTTGTACTTGGACATAATGAAACCTAAGAATCGCAAAAACACCACACACAAATGCATTTATGTGGGTTCAAATGAATATTATAGTAGTGACATCTAGTGAAAATGGCTCACAAGTGACTAGGATGATCCTCGTGCTGCTTGGAACAAGCAAACAAATAATCTAAGTATGCCTCTACAACTTGTTTGATGCCATGAAATGTGTAAGACATTGCACATTGGAAGGTGGCTCCAACATTTTTATGATCCAGGTGGATATCGGTGGTCACCCACCTATTCCAACTGGCTCAAAATAGTCTTATGGAAATTTACTATTTTTAGTCATTTTTCGGTTCCAAAACTTATGGGGCCATTTTGAGGGTCTAAATGAAGTTTTTTCGGGATCGAGCACCTCAATGATGGCCAAAGGCTCTTATTGAGCCCCAAAAATGAATATCCTAGACGATACCTTTTCTAACAAGCTATCGTGCGCCCCAAACGGAGATTGTATGCCAAAGGTACGCCCCTAGGAAGTTGATACACTCAAACTACCCAAAACGAGGTCCACAAAACTGTTGGCTTTTCATCTTCTAGGGTTAGGGTTTTGGATTTTATTTATGTTAAATATGCCTTTAGAGCCTCATTGTAATCATCTTCTTGCAAATGTGAGTATCCGTCACATCTCTTCTCAGAGATAAGTTGTCACCATTCTAGCGAGTCTTTCACTCTGTATTTCTACAATTTTGTACATTTCGCTCATTAATAGAAATTGTGTATTATTGTATCTCCGTGTTTATGGTTTTGTCTTTGATAAATCTCTGTTATATTATTGGATATCTGATATATCTCTATACATTTTTTTATTATATCTCTGCTCTCATTTCATGCYGAAAATAATTTGGATCAGTGGGATCAGAGGAGCTTGCTCTTGATCATTTTTTCAGTGCATGTCCCTGACGAGGTATGAGTATAGMAAGTTGGGTCTCGATCTTGTCTCTCTTCAGGACAATCGCTCTCGCATTCCCAAGAAATCCTCCATGGCGGAAGAAAAGAAAAATGACAGAGCAAACGATTCTATTAATCTGTTGTTTGAGAAAGCTCTCATGCGACAGAGGGACAAAATGATGGAAAAATTTTCCCACATCCTTCAATGCCTGTTGATAACAACTGGCGCGTCTTCATAAAGCGGCCACTTGGAGGCACCTTGCCTTTCAAGGTACAAGTTATTTTTTGTATTCTTGTATTTGAAGGACAAATAGATGTGAATACCCTAGAAAAATGGTTAAATATGCTAGAAGGTTGTTTCTTTGTTTACAATTTCTCCGACAAGGAAAACGTCACCTTCACACTCCTTAAGGCTCTCCCCCATGTCAAACATTGGTGGGAAACTTACTGGGAGAAAAGTTCCATAGAGGATTCTGGAATATAAGGGGCCGAACCCACTTGGGATTTTTTGTGGATGCGATCAAGGAACAATATTACCCTATTGGTAACTATGACGAACAGTACATGAGATGGACCACGCTGCGTCAAGAGAGGGGCCAAGCAGTGTCGGAGTTCACCAATACCTTCCATACCTTATGCACCAATATGGGTATCAAATATTTTGAGCAACATTTGGTTTTGAAATACCGTGGGGCTCTACACAGGTACATCCAAACTGAAATGGAGTTTCTGCCTATCGATATGTTGCCAAAATCTAGCATAAATTTAGGCACCAGAACAAACGAGAGTTCGGGTTTGCAAATAACCAACAACCAAAGTATGATAAAGATGGCCCTAACAAACATCCTCTCGAAAACAAGTCCAATTCATAGGAAAAGAAGGGTCACGGGAAGATAAATAAGGACACTGGAAAGTGGTGTGATTTCCGCAAAAGTGCCTGGCACAACACTGATGAATGTCACTCAAAACAATATTTGGTGGACGAGATCAAAGAAAATGAGCCAACAATTCAACCAGAAGAACCAACAGATCCTGAAGAGGGGGAGCACCTTTTTTATTCATAAATGTGGGTGAAGGGGACCTCGCTGCATTTTGTTGTTGATAGCAGAAGCCAGAAGAACCTCATCTCAGCAGAGGTCGTCAAACAGTTGGGATTGTCGACAACACCACACCTGCAACCATACAACATCGGGTGGCTTCTCCTAGGACCAAACCTCTATGTCAACCACCAATGTTGATTGTCATATGACATCCAACCCACTAGATGTTTGTGATGTTCTATTGGTTCGGCCACATATGTGGAAGCACCATGCTATTTATGAGTCTCAACCCTGTAGTGTCATTGTTACTCTGGGGGGTCATCTCTACATAATACCAAAGGTAGCTCCAAATATTGTCCCACCTAAACAGTGTCGCGAGGTAGTATGTCATACTACAAAATTTAGCTTCTTCACAGTATGTTCAAAAGGTGAACATAAAAACATCGCAACCACTGCAACCTCAGTCCAAGCACCTTCTGTCCAACAGAAGCAGGTCGACAAGATTGAAGAAAAGCACAAGGATTCCTTCTGCACACATTCATCTCATGTAGTAAGATTGGTTAAAAATGTTCAACCCTTCCAACCACAGGTTCGTGACAACCTTCAACAAGCTAAGCAACGCAACTTCTCCAGCAGGGCAAGCAACTGATCAAGATGCAGATTCAACAAACGCTTTTCCCTCTCCCCCGGGAACTCAACGCAATGGAGACCATTTATTCCTAAGGAGGGAGGATTGATCCAGGTGGATATTGTTGGCTGCCAACTTATTCCAATTGGCTCAAAACAGTCTTCTGGAAATTTACTATTTTTAGCAGTTTTTCGGTTCCTAAATTTCTGGGGCCATTTTGAGGGCCTAAATGAAAAAAAAAATTGGGATTGAGCACCTCGATGATAGCCAAAGGCTCTGATTGAGCCCCAAAAACTAATATCCTTGAAGATACCTTTCCAACAAGCTATCTTGCACCCCAAACAGAGAGTGTATGCCAAAGTTACGCCCCCGGGAAGTTGATACACCAAACTACCCAAAATGGGGTCCAGAAAATTGTTGGCTTTTCATCTTCCAGGGTTAGGGTTTTGGATTTTCTTTATGTTAAAAATGTCTTTAGAGCCTCATTGTAATCATCTTCTTGCGAATGTGAGTATCCATCACATCTCTTCTCAAAGATAAGCTGCCACCATTCTAATGAGTCTTTCACTCTGTATTTCTACAGTTTTGTACATTTCGCTAATTAATAGAAATTGAGTATTATTGTATCTCTGTGTTTATGGTTTTATCTCTGATAAATATCTGTTATATTATTGGATATCTGATATATCTTTGGACATTTCTTTATTATATCTCCACTCTCATTTTGTGTCGAAAATAATATGGATCATTTTAAGACCAAATGGAAACTTTCAATAAGCAAAAGTACCTTAAGAGCAGATGAAGGAAGTCTTGTGCTAATATTCTGGTTTTATATTGATTTGATTATTGCCGGAGAAACTGTCCATGAATCAAAATATTTCACTCCTAACACATTCATCAATAATATGATCAATGAATGGGTTGGATAATTATCCTTAGGATAAGCCTTATTTACATCCCTATAGTCGACGTAGACACTAATGGTTCCCTGTTTCTTAGTGATTGGAACAAGATTAGATACCCATTTAGTCAAGGGAACCAAATAGATAAACTATGTACGAAGAATCTTTCTTTAGGTTGACTGGCTAGAGTTTATGCCAGAATAGCTTGGATCTGTCATATGTTTTAATTTCAAGTTTGACAATATGGGGGTCTATGCCATACATTTCTTCATACGACCAATAAAAAACATCGTGGAATTATTTGAATAGGGTTGTTAAAAGTTCAATTTCTTAAGGAGAACAATCAACACTTATCAAGATGTGTTCCATGACACCTGGCTTCTGGGAAATGTCAATTGGAATAATCTTTGAAATATTGGCCAAATCCTCCTCTGAAAATACATCATGGATCATAATGGGAGATTAGTACCATTGAACATTATCAAAGGCAACAAGATTTTTAATTTTTTCCTTTAATTGTTGCAAATCGGGAAGAAATGACATGCAATGGTGCATATCATCCCATGGCTTATCGGGTGAAGCCGTGATCTCCATGATGGCTTCATCAGAAGAAATTTTGAAATCAAGGAAGTCATGTGAAGTAGGAAGAGGATTAATGGCCTAGGAATTCCTTGGATATTAATCAAACTCCACAAACTGAGGGAGATCCAAATAAGGGCCAAAATATGTTGATTGGATCACTTGGTAGGAAATCTTTACCATGGTGAGAGGAATGGAAGTTCCATAAGATTTAACGTCCTTGGGATGAGGTACCACCCAAAGGATCCACTGGTCAATAAAGAAATCATATTGACAGGAGAAATGACTGGAGTAGAGGATGGTGGAGGAAGGGGAGAAGTTCCCATCAATGAGGAGTCCTTAAACATCCCTGCACCAATAATCAGGTAAGAAACTTTGGAATCACTGGAAAAGGGTATGTTAGAACCCGCATTAGATACAAATTATCTTGGCAACGATTTTCTCTTGGTGAGGGAAATACAAGACTCAAAATACTAATGATACAATTGTTGTCATCTCATAGAACCAAGTACACTCGAGTAGAAAATTGTACTCAAGAGGTCCATCGATTACCTCCACAACAACAAAGACAATCTTGCTAGCTAGCTCAATATGCAAGGAGGTGAGAATCACGTAAGGCTCGAACATATGTCGATCGAATGCTTTCAATATGGTTGTAGATGTATCAAGCTTCAGAGATCCAATGGCTTTCCAACATGACATAGACATGATACAACTTGAGGCGCCTTCATCAACCACATTGTGAAGGATGTTTTTCCCCATTGTTCTCACTTTAATTTGAAAAGTGACTTGGTGGGAAAGCCTATGTTGAACGTGGTCTAAATCAAAAGTGATTAGGCTTGACTCTGAGGGATCAACCCTACCTATGGCAGACAACAAATATTTATGTTGCGCGGGGCAACTTTGGGGGACTTTGAGGGAAAACATGGCACATGGTGCCTAGGCCAAGTCTTCCTTAGTAGTTGTGGGCGGCTCATGCGTTTGGATTATGAGTCATAGGTTGAAGAATTCCCTTTAGGGGTCAAATAAATGTGTTAAAATATGGCTTCTCAATCTGAATAGGGTCACTAGGTTGGGAAGAGGAAGCATGCTCTTGTGTTGCATGAATAGTCTCGGGATTATTGTAGTTATGCACTCAAGTTTGGAGGGAAATTGTCTGATCACACATGAAAACTTCCCATGCTCCCTTGTGGAGGGGAAGTATTTGTTGCAACCATTTTTTGAGGCTTGGGGGGGAGGATGAGTTAGGACAGGGGGTTGCTGGGGGGGCCTTTGTTGTGCCAAGAAACAATGGACCTCATCCCTCCGGGGAAATTGATGAGTAGGATGGTCCTCCCCAAAAATTGTGCAAGAGAACTGACTCTTCTTTTTTTCTTTTATGCCCCCCTGGTTATTTTGGGTTGGAGTAGTCCCTCACTCAATATTGGAGTTTTTCTTCTTGTTCCTCTTCTTTCCTCTCGGTTGTTGAGGATTCCTTGGTTGCATGGATTGCACCGAATTCACCTCAAAGGTATAAGTGGGCACCATGACAGTTTGATAAATAGGCGCAACAACGAATGGGTTTGACGAAATGGTCATGTGACTCATTTGATCAACAAGCTCGCCCATAAAGGCATGGGATACAAAACTGACCATGTCATCGACATGGCGCTCTGCGTTTGGTTTTCTTGAATCCGTTGATGGTTAAGGAACATGCGAGATGATATCATAAAGATTTTTAGACTGAGAATAGATCAAATCTAAGTGTTGGGCATGCATGATGGCTTGCTCTTCAGTAGACACCCCTTCCATAGCAACATCCTTAGCAATGGGTGGTAAAAGAGACTTAGTGAACCAATCCATCAAGAGTTGGCCTAGAATTTGGGTCTTAATCATCCTACGTATTTGTCTTCACTCATGTATGTGATCATAAATGCGGGTGGAAGTATCTTGACACAATGATTTCAAGAGTTATGTTTCTATATCATACCATGTGGGCAATTGGTAATGCGTTAGAAACGACATCACCAAGTCATTAAAACTATTCTTATCTATCCAGGAGTTGGATGAGAACCACAAATTATATGTGATTATATGTGTGGAGGGGTCTTCTCTCGAATTTCCATAAAATTTTGGCATGTCCGATGGGAGCTTTGTAGGTATAGTCGCCAATGAAGGGTCACGGGAAATGGGGTCATTTCAAATGTAGGTTTCCAAGAAATGTAAGGACATATGAGAAAATGGATACAGAGAAGAAGATGAAACTCCTTGAGACCTAGATGAACTTTTAGGTCCCCCCATGTTTGTGCTTCTAGAAGGATTAGATGTTCTAGAAGGGTAATTTCCCCCAGGAATGGAAGCATCCCCAGGAGTGTGGTTTCTCCCAAGAACATAAATGCCCCCAAGGGGATTTCCCCTAGGGGTAGGCATAGACCCTAAAGGAAAAGTGTTCCCAAGGCTAGTCCCAAGGAAGAACCCCCCAGGACTGGATGTATGGATGAAGGGATAACCACCCCGTTGAGCAAAGATTCCCCTAGGGGATGTGCCCCTAGGGAGACATGTACTAACCCATGGGAAATGAAATCCTCCACACACATTACTACCCCCATACTTACTAGGGACAGTCCCAAAACCACTAGGAATGTTCCACCCGAATGGAAAACCAACACTCGACAACACTGAGCCACCCATATGAATGGTGGAGGTAGAAGGAATTCTACTCCCCATGTTAAACCCAAGACTTGACCCCCCATTAAAAGGCGATCTAGGAGTGGGAATTTTGATAGAAGGGATGGAATAAGAATTCTAGGTATACTGGTAGATAGAAAAGAAGAAACGACTGGAATTCCCCAAATGGAGACACCCATAGAAATGGGAAAATATGGTGTAGGTCTAATGGAACTCGAAGATGGTAAGGTGGACATCACTGGGATTCCCCTAGACACACTCATGGATGGGTTTGATGGCTCAACCACACTGGATGAAACACTTGGGCCTAACATGATGTGGGGGTCCCTGAACAAAGAAAAAGGTTCACTAAAGAACTCCCTAACTTGGACTAGTATGGGGGTATCAGAACTAGTCAAAGGAGGGTTAAAGTTGGGTCAAGGACTTTCGTCAACCACTTCCACTTCAACAAGCACACACTCCTCAAACCATAGATGAGACTCTTTGAATTCACAGCCACTTATTTCACACCACTTAAGAGGGGCTCAATCCCTCGTCATCGACCGGACCAACATGGTGATTAATCCATGGTGAAAATAAAATGTGCCAATCAAAACACAATTCAAGCTAAGGCCGAAATAGACTCGGAACCAAAGAGCACACCCCAATCAATAGGCGCAACAATGAATGGGTTTGACGAAATGGAAACTCGAATGTTGTGAGTTCCAAGGCTCATGCCACGAAGAACCAACGCATCCCTTGCTCACCTCTTCGAAACTCATCAAATATATAAGGTACAGGTGGTGTTGTCGGTTGACATATAGATGACTAGCAACATGTTGCTTGTTGTCCATGTATGATTAGTGACACACTTCAAAAACTCATTGAATCCTGAATTAAGGGTTGTGTTCCAGCTATCATCTTCTACTAAGTTCCTCCTAACACTGTAGGGTGGAAATTAAGAGTAAATACACTTTGAAAGTTGATAATGATATCTTTGATGTAATTATATTAATAAAAAATGTTATAGAACATTTATTAAATGCAATTTTGTCTTCTTAATAAAATAATGATTTATGTTTTTTCGAAAATAAAATAAAGGAGCATAAGTTTTATGGGTATAACTAATATAAATTAAATCAAGTGGTCCCCTCATACCCTTATACTATATCCATACATATTTTTATCAATAGTTCAAATTTTTTATTTTTTTCGAAAATAAAATAAAGTAAAAGAACATAAGTTTTATGGGTATAACTAATATAAATTAAATCAAGTGCTCCCCTTATATCCTTATAAGATATCCATGCATATTTTTATCAATAGTTCAAAAATATTAAAAAGGAATGAGTGTGGACCCTGGTATAAATGTGTATATCTGTTTTTATTTATTTAATATCTCTTTATGTACATATGAAGGGATGCGCTAAATGAAATAATAATAAAATATTGTCATAACATAACCCACTTCGCAATCCTATGAGATGAGTAAATATCAACATTATTATAAGAAAAAGTATAAAACCATTATAAAAAAGTTTATTTGCTATGCGATGAGTAAATATTAACATTATTATAAGAAAAGTATTAAACAATTATAAAAAAGTTATGTAAATTATGATAATGCTCGCTTAAGAATAATTTTGATTCCTCTTTTTCATCAATTATATATAAAATAAAATTCATAATATTATATAGTTTTCGTCAATTATATATAAAATAAAATTTATAATATTATATAGTTTAAATTAAGAAATAAATAAAATTATAATAAAAAGTGGAAATGAATAAATAAAGTTTTTAGAATTAGTTTTGTGGGTTAGTTTGATTAGTTGAGTGAGGTAAAATAAAAATAGGAGGTTCCATCAAAATAGAATTTCCATTATACCTTGATGCTTTTTGTAAAAATATTATTACATTTTACTCAATGTTTTTTTAAATTTAGGTTGTAAAATCAATTGTTTTGATTTGCTACCATATATCATTTTTTAATAGAAATAAGTATTTTACTTCAAGAGTTTTTGATGATGATGATGATTAACATCCACTAAGACCTAATTGGACTATCGAATTTAAAGAGGTAAAAGTGAGTACTTGTAATTTTTGCAGAATTTTGTTTCATTACAACCTAAAGCATCAGAATAAGCTTCCCAAGATCACGATACTTTTGTTGAGTTAAAAGAGGTTAGGAAGATTGGTAGAGTGATGTCTATTTTGAGAAATGAGATTTCAATAGGTATGGTGGACAATCTAAGAGAAAATGCTTTTCATCTTCAACCTTAGTGTCTCAAAGGAATTTGACACACTTTTTCATCCTATGGCATTTTAGGAACTGATAGCGCTTGATTTTACCTATGGAGCTAGGTGAGAATTTGTTCTTATATTAACAATGCTTATTTTTTTTCTTTGTGTGAAATATTTTTTTGAATTAAATAGAAAATAATAATAATAATAATAATTAATGAATAAGATTTTTTTTATTTTTGATTTTTTTAATGTTTTAAGTTAGTGTTTTAAATGGATATGGAGTACTACAATGTTATTTGAGAGGTAAATGGGGTTTCTTTATTTTAATTTTTATGGTTTTCAAGTTGTGTTTTTTAATGGTTTATATAGAATATTATAATGTTAGGTTGTCATATTATTTTATAAAATAATGTTTTTTTTAATTATAATTTATTTATTTTTGATAATTATAATATATTAAAAAATAAAAAAAAAAAAAAAAATATTTTGATTTTTTTAATGAAAAAAAAAAAAAAAAAAAAAAAAAAAAAAAAAAAAAAAAAAAATAATATTAAAAAAATCCTTAAAACTATGAATCTTCATGTATCTTTTAATAAATATCTTAGAAAACTCTCATAGAGCTTTTGTTACATTCACAAACTTGTCCTTATATTCTCAACAATTTGTTCATCTCTTCTATAAATAATATAGCCTTGAATTTAATTTTTAATTTATATGTCACCTTAAGAATTTATTACTAACATAAATTGCATTTAAAATGTATCTTGCAAAGAGGCCTAATACTTGTAAAGTGGAAGAGCTCCATTAATTATGATGATATATATGGAATCTCATCATTTGCTATACCCCTACTACTCAAGCTGGACAAAAACTCTCCACACAAAATAGTAAAAACTTGAAGCTAGAGCATGGACAAAAACTCTCCACACAAAATAGTAAAAACTTGAAGCTAGAGCACCAACAAATAAATTTGTTGGCAATAACATCTTAAATGAAAAAGTATTAGCAAAAGAAAACTAGTTTGATTATTCTTGAACATAAATATAATGATTTTGATTTTTTAATATTTTTAAGTAATTAATATAAATTTTGCACTTTCTTTTATCTAAATGAATAAATTTTCCATTATAATTGTAGAAATTTTGAAAATTTCAAAATCATATTTTTTTATTTTTTTTTTTATTTCACAAAACTTTTTCCATTTTTCAAAATAGTATTTTTTTTTACGTCATTGTTTATATTAATTGATATAAACTTTGCACTCTCTTCTATCTAAATGAATAAATTTCCCATAATAGTTGAATTGTAGAAATTTTGAAAATTTCAAAATCACAATTTTTTTTTACATGTCTTTATTTTTTTAATTTCACAAAACTTTAGCCATTTCTCAAAATAGAATTTTTTTTTACATGATTGTTTATATTAATCATTTGTAAAATACTTATTTTTTTCTATAATTTATTTTTAATGGAAAACTGTACATGCCATTTTTATATTTTTTTGTTTTTTTTTTTAAGGGAATTTAGATAAATTCTCCTAGATTCTCTTGCAAATTTTATATTTTTCATATGATTTTAGTGAATTTAGGGAGGATTCTCATAAATTTATTAAATTTGTGTCAATTGAGTTTAGTTTGGGTAGTTGGGAGGAATCATTGTTATCCGCCCATGGAGGTTTGATTCTTGCAAAGGACATGTTGAACTCATATTGAGTATATTGTTGATCTTGTGGGATGTTGAGCTAGTTCTATACTAATAAACAATTTCTCACTAAAAAAAACATAAATTAATTTGTTATCATGATTTAGAAATGAATATTAGATTTTAATAGGTATTTACAGAGAAGACAACACTATTACAGACCACCTATCAAAACTGGCTCTATCCCTTCCCCTCGGCTTCTTGACTTTCTCCAGATGGGAGGATGGCAACGAAGGTCCACCAACCTTACTCAAAATCTGATTTGGAAGCCTTCTGATTATCAGATCTAGAGGCAACAGTAATTTCTGATCTGTATACAGACTTTGTCCTTTCAGCGACTTTCTCAGGGATGGATTACAATCTGACCGGTCTTCTGATATTGAAATTTCCCAGTATTGTCCATTTTGCCGATAACCTCTCTGATTACCAGATCCAGTGGCAACAGATTTCAGTGATATGCAACATGCTTATTACATTCGGCGACTATACAAGGACGGATCACTACCTGACCGGTCTTTCTGACTCTGTAAACTTCCCAGTTTTGTCCTTTGGCGCTTCCTTCTGCTTTGTAATCGGGCCGCTGATAAGAGATCAGGCCTCTGTTTCTTGTTGTTTGATGCTGCTGTGTATATTTTTATATTCTGTTTGAATATATGGAGTAAACTTTTCCATGGAAAAAAAAAAGGTATGAAATTTTGGAGAACAATTTCTCATTAACAACATAAATTAATATGTTATCATGATTTAAAAATGAATATTATATTTTAATAGGTATGAAATATTGGAAAACAATTTCTTATTAACAACATAAATTAATATGTTAACATGATTTAAAAATGAATATTATATTTTAATAGGTATGAAATATTGGAAAACAATTTCTCACTATATAAAATATTGGAGAATGACTTCTAATTTTCCCATAAGCTTGTATACATGTTGGGACTTAATAGATATAAAGTATTGGAGAATGACACCTCATTGTCCCATAAGTATGAGTGATTCATTGTTATGAAAAGTTTAAACTTAATTATTTGAAGTTTTTGTGGACCCTATCCACGTAAAGATTTGACTGCTAAATTTTATGGAGGTGTGCATATCCTATCCCCCTTGGATCTGAACCTTTGAGGAGGAAACACATGTTCTTAACCATTAGACCCACTCAAGTTGTACTTATGGTATATTATGTGGTATAATTTGATTTAATATAATATTCATAAAAAAATAATAGTTATAATAATTGAGCATAGATAAGATGTATAATATTTATAATTTATTCAAAATTGGGGTGGCAAGTGCAGGGAGAGTCATTATGGATATCAAATGGATAATCAATTTTTTCTTCACATGGGGACTTGGTATCTTATCCAACAACCAAGCATAAGCTTATGCCTTATGGCAAAGCTTGGGAGTAGCTGATGGCTCGCGTATTCAATCATTGGTTGTGAAAGACTCAAAAGAAATCATCAATCACATGTTACTTAACTCTGAGTCGGTTGATAATTCTTTAGCATCTATTATTGTTCGAGCTAAACAAGAGACGATTAATTTCACCAAAATCGCATTTTACCAGGTTTTGTAGGAGAGCAATTATGAAGCGAACGCATTTTCCAACATGACCTCAACTTTAAAAAGGGGGGTTCTTAATGCTAATGGAACCATTAATCAACATCATGTCCATTAATCCATATAGCATTGGACTTCACACTCAACATGGGGCTAATTGTTATGAGAAGAGAAGTAAGTCCCTCCTTCACATTCATGCAACTATGAATGCATACAAATTTGAACCAAAGTTTGGTATTTTCCTTGCTTGATGTGGAATTATTGTCAATTAAAAGGAGTGCATCGATGGGAAGTCGAGATCCCAACTCTGTGCAATCTAGTAAGAATTCATGTTAGTCTAAGTAGCACTGTGTTTGGTTTATTATTTCATGTTTTATGTAAATCTTCATGGGAGCCCCCTCCTTGGTGTCATTCCAGTAAAGGGGGACTCATGAACCCTAAGGTCACCTCAAGTTTGAGCCTCAGAGGAATGTGATGCGCCTTGGTTCTTTTTCTAGTTAGATCATAGTATTTCAATTTACATTTGTATATTAGAAAGTGCCCTCTGTTATTCTAGAGTATATGAATCATAGGCATAGTTTGGGACTTGAATGTATGGCAAAGGAATTGGAATTTAGGCAGAATTGAGGACTTGGAACTAGCTAGGGATATTGGTCCTTGTGTAGACCTGATGGATTATAGAGAGCTTCAAGAAATTTGAAGAGTTCTCAAAAACCACGAGGAGCAAATCCAATGCAATAGGACTTATATTTTTTTATTCATTTCAAAAGTCTATGAGAATGAACACCAGGTCACATCTCAAATAGAAACAATTACGGGGACTCTTGTCGAACATAAGAAACATATAACTGTCCCGGAAGCAGAATGAAATCTTGTCATAAATTTGTTCTAAATTTGAGCAAGGGAGATCAATTTGAGGCTTCTAATCAAAGATTGCCAGTTAATTCAACTCAAGGGGAGCCAAAAGAAGATGAAAGACACTATCTTGTCAAAGACATGGAAATCATAAAGCAGAACCCTAACCCTATAAATATAGGCTTGGAAGAAGCAACTAATTGTCATACCTTCTGTTAAATATCTATTTTTCAGAATTATTAGAATTCTAATTTAAAAAATAATTAAAAATTTTGTATAAAGATATAACATACTCTACTAAAGGAATGTAGTCGACATAGTTATTGATGAAAAATATTAAATAGATATATATTCTTTGAAGGAAAGGGTAAAATTGTTTTTGATTGATTAAATATAATGGGGGTATTATTTTTGAGGTTATAAGTGGGGGACGACTTAACATAACTTATAATTTCATGTGATGCATCTTTATGGAGCAAAAAGAAGGTTACGGGTTGTGTGGATTTCGAGATAAATAGCATTTAATTGAGCTTTTGTCCAAACTATGTTTAGGAAATGATCAAATATTTGTGC
This sequence comes from Picea sitchensis, assembly GCA_010110895.2. NCBI lineage: Eukaryota > Viridiplantae > Streptophyta > Pinopsida > Pinales > Pinaceae > Picea > Picea sitchensis. Next base: position 60,164 of record SNQJ01S0064042.1, on the reverse strand, counting down.
TGTTGTGAAACTAGGAGATGGTCGTATTATATGATTTTCCAACCAATTTTTTTTTGCTTAAAATTAATTATATGCATACATATATACCAATTTAGAATTATTTTATATTATTAAATATTTTAATTATAAAAATAATATATTAATCTTTTTTAATATTTTTCAATATTTAATAATTTTAAAATTAAATTAAATTTACATTATAAATATGTAATTAAATATTTATTATTTGGAAAAATATAATTTATCACATATAACTTATTATTTTTAAAGAGAAAACATATGTTTTTAATCATTAGATTCACTCAAATTGTAGGATTATTAAATTCTCATATTAAAACATTATTAAAACATTACTAAGACTTGTAACAATTGCTCGATTTCTTGAGAAATGCCATGTGTAGTGTGAATAGAGACGTGCAATGTCCACTCCATGCACTTAACAATCACAAAGTTACGAGAATTGGTCATGACATAGTTGGTTGAGCATCCTAACTTTTGCTCTCCATCTTCAAGTCTAAGAAACCACCAAATCTAGCAGTTGGCCGAATCTATATTCCTTGTTCCCCAACTAAATTTAATTGCAGATAAGCATTTGAATAGTCAACGGCAAAGAGACGCGTAATCCGCCTCAACTAAATTTAACTACAGATAAGCATTTGAATAGTCAACGGCTAAAAAATGAGTAATCAATTAATTAAAAAGGAAAATAATTTAACTGCAGATAAGCAATTGAAAGTCAACGGCTAAAAAATAGTAATCAATTAATTAATAAGGAAAATATTCACGCCCGGTGGGACTCGAACCCACAATCGCCTGATTAGAAGTCAGACGCCTTATCCATTAGGCCACGGGCGTTCGTTGATTGGTTTTTCGTTTATATATTCATTCTATATATAGGCATAAAATCAATAAATAAACATCGAATACCTTCTAATATCACGGAAAGGCTATTCCTCCATTTCTATGGAGAGAAAATTGTCATTAGTGTTAGAATATTTTATTCGTTGTAGGCTAAACGTTTTACAAAGTGACAATTTTTTTCGAGGATATTTGTTTGAAAATCTGGTGATAAATTGTTGAAATCGTAGATTTAAGTGATTAATTTTGTATAATCCTAGTGTCTCGTGGGGTTTCAGCATGCTGATTCTATTTCTGCATTCACAAATGGATTTTGAATAACAAAAAATAGTGATTCGTATAAATTTATATCGCTTGATGCGAAAAAACCATTTCGTAGAACAACTAACCAATGTCATTTTATTCACTTATCATGGTATTCAACATAATGCCATTGTGTTAATGTGTTTAACATGACGAAATATATATGGATATGAAGAGGGAAGTTTACCGTGAGGTTAACTTCTATTTATCAAATAGTCACATTCAATGGTAACGTTAGGTGTGGTTATAAAAATATTCAATAGGTATCGTAGTATGTTATAACTTGCTTTTGATGTGAATTTTTTACCCTTATCACTTTTCAACATCTCCATGTTTTGAAATATATAGATTTTCATAGTTCCTTGTAATGTTGTTTGTAATTTTGGAAATAAACTGTGTAAGGAGTTGAGGACGTTTCAAAAATTCCTTATACAATTTATTTCTAGAATTACAAAAAACATCTTCACGTTTGATTTTTTTTTTTAGTTTTAACGAGCGATTTAAATTATTTGAATTCATAAAAAGTTTATGATTTTTTGAGTAATTATTAATGAAGGTAATACAACACCAAGCATCACCATGTATAAGTTTATATGTGTCTACATTGTTTGTTTGAATCACATATAATAGATCAATTTCCCACTCCATAAATTGATACATAGCTTTTTATTATATTTTTTTCCATATTACAACTTTTAATGAAAATATGATTTTTCATCATAGTTTCTCTAATCATCAATCCTACATACTATGTTCTTCTTAGGTATTCACAACAATCGTTGAGCACCAATGTGCCTTATGTTATCACCAATACTTGTCACGGGCAAAAGGGTATCCAGGTCTGTGGCCTGCGCAAGAAGCGTCCAAGCGCAACACGCAGAAAAGCTCATTTCGGGCTTAAAATACAAGCAGGCGAGCGACTTCAGTGTTCAACGACAAAGATACATTAAGCAGACCGGATCGACGACCATCAGGCAATTGCGATCATAGAGTTACACGAGGAATAACGTCAGACATATTCGTGATTTCGCAAGTCAGAAAGGTCAAAGGGAAGAGTTACGAGGATTCACGAAGTGCGAAATCACGAAATAATCTGAGCCGTCCTTCTCAGCAGGACGCATGGCACACGATTAAGCATTTCATGATTTCGCGGATCAGAGCAGTCAAGGAGAAAAATCATCAGATCTCACGAAATGTGAAATTGTGAAAAGATCACAGTCGTTGATCAAGGGAGAGATCTGGACCGTTGGGTCAGCTTTTCACGATTTCGTGAGTCAGGAAAGTAGGAGGACGAGTCCTGAAAACTCACGACATGTGAAATCGCGAAATGATTCGAGTTGTCCTTCTCAGCAGGACATGTGGCACACGATTAAGCATTTCACGATTTCGGGGAATGGAGCAGTCAAGGGGCCGAGTCGTGAGGATTCACGAAGCGCGAAATGATCAGAGTTGTTTGATCAAAGAGGGGTGTGTGTTAGTTGATCCGAGCGTCGCGATTTCACTACTTGGGGTTTCGAGCATGGAGCACAATGCAAAATCCCGACACGCGAAATCGCGAAGCGCTCGAAGTTTGGCCCCATGGTCATAGCCCCTGACCCTATGGTGTGCGGGTCCGAGAAGAGGATTAGCACATGTCGCGTGGCGCTGGTGACGTGGGGTCTTCGGGGAAGCAATCTTTTTCGTCAATTTTAGAGAAGATTCGAACGTCGATCTGAATTTGACCATTTCGCGATTTCGGGCATTGTGATGTTGTGAATCAAAGGGAGTGAGAACTCCCGATATGCGAAGTCCCGAAATTACAATTCTTTTAGCCTGAGGTCACGGTCTTTGGTCGCATGGGGCGATGGAAAGGCGCTGTGCAAAGGTTGGAGTGCCCAAATTTATTGTAGAGAAAGAACTGTGTGGCCTCGAGCCACCAGGATTGACTCAAAAAAGTTGCGTGCTCACCTAGAGCATTCATGAGTGTCAGGGCTCATCCTGATCCTGATGAAAGTTAGTTAATGGTGGTGGGAGAGGTAGTTGAAACCTCATTTCATCCCGTAAATGAAAATCATGGAGGAGTCGACCATGGAGGCATGCTGTCAATTCAAGGTCCCCCTGTCAATGGTTTTCCTGCAAAGCCCATATTGTCTAAAATTTGCGTCTGACAGAAGAATGCAAGTGCAGTCAGGCAGAAGAAAACGAAGACACCAAGCATTGAATGTAATGGCCAAAGTGTGTTTCTGAAGGGGGCAGTTGCTCTGAGTATATATACTTAGTTTTTGTATTTTGTAATGGTCGATGGTAGAGCAATGCTCATGTATTGTAAAGTTTTAATGAACACTCTGGTTCTCTGGTTATGTATACGCATTTGAGACTTCTTGTTATATGACAGTCAACTTTCTTACACCATCTTATTTCCCTCTTATATTGAAAGAGGTCATGAGTGACTAATTCACATGAATTATTGTGACTGTATTATGATGAATGTTTGATCATAGTGTTGTTATAATTCCTTTTAGTTTCTTTGAAATTTGAATTCAAGAATACCTTTGGTTTAAGTTTTTTCTTCCTTAGGCTGTCGGAAAGCCTGATGTTCACGAAAGGCCTCTACATTCTTCGTTGAAGTCTTCCTCCTACTCACCTTTACTACAACTTACTGACTGAAGTTCAACTAAGACCTCACCTGCTTGTGTATGCTAGTCCAGTTTTCCGAGTTAAAACGATATCATCTTGAGTCTGCACCCATTTGACCCTTTTACAACCAATCTGTGACATAAACTCGGATGGGTATCAGGCTTACCTCTGCTGCAATCCAGAGGTGAATTTTGGTGCTAACACCTTAATTGCCTCTATAAATAATGAACTTGTCACTGACTTCATTTTATCTCACCCACAAGTCTACTTAAATGATCTATCATTAAAGTCAATTAACTTCACAACTTTAATTTTGATTTTGACATTAATGTCAATATTTGGAAAATGGTTGAAATGATCAATGTCGTAGTCTAAATGTTCTATGAATTTGTCCTTCTTTAGCGGCCCAAAATAACGTGAAGGGATATCAACTGTTTTAACCTAAAATTTGGCAAGAATAACTTTGGATGGATAGAATTGAAAATATCAAATGTTAACATTGCGTAATTAAGTTGTAATAGGGGTGTTCAAGGGTGTTGAATATGTTTTTACATTAAATACAACATTTTTTGTAGAATGTGGTCAGTACCTACAGAAGAGATCTAGCTAGTTGAAGAACTAACATAGCTTGCAAAATAGAGAAGACGAGAGAAAAATTGGAGAGAAAAGAATGAGAAAATGTATTAACCAAATGAATGAATGATAATTTACACAAGCGGTTACTGGAGTTAACTACCACCTAGTCCTAGTTAACTAGTCATGCAGTCTTTAGAGTCACATGTGTGGAAGTGAGAGAAGCACATGCAACTATTGGTAATAAAACCGAGGTTTCCATGCATGAGTGACTTCCACTAGTCTAACTATGTGTAATTGGCTCTAAACCGAAGATAATATTATCCTAGAATTTAGGAGAGGTTCCTAAAAAATAGGATACCCTCAATAATGACGAATAAACATAGGAAAACAAGGAAAAAATATCTTAGGTGTGTGTAATATTTCCAACAATTTTATCAATAAAAAATTGCAATTTTGGCAAAGATTGAACAACTAGATTTGATACCCCGCATGGGGTGCCACGTAGCACACAAGGGCCACATAACACCAGCCTGAGCCAAGCCAAAAATATGGCAGCCTGGCTCCCATCCCCTCTCCATTAATAATGGGAGCCTGCCTTAACTACCTACCAAGAGCTGAATAATGGCTCCCTCGCGTGAGCAGAGTGACGACAAGGAAATTCAATGGATGGGGGACGATAATGGGAGTAGTCATGTCGCTCCTCCTCGATATCATCCAACATTGCACCAACCTTCACCATTTTACCCTCGACCTGCACCATGCATGCAACTCAGTTCTCTGGTGCAACCACTGCAGAACCTTTTGCAAGCTTGCCATCACCATTACCTTCTCGATGCCACGGGAGAGAGGCAGGTTGTGTCGCGGCCCTACCTGGCACAGTTTGGCAGCGCGATAGAGGATGCAACAGATGCTAGAGCGGGCATTGTCCATAGCCCACACTCAACGAATTCAGGCAACTCGCAGAGGAGGGATGGTCAGGACGCTTCCAATGGCTTACGTGGAGGAAGAAATCCTAGAGGAACCCATTCAAATTCCTCTGGAGTCCCTTCTCTTCACTCTGCCAGAGAATTGGCAACCCCCAAGCGATTTCTCCGTGGAAGACACTAAGCCAGCCACAACGACTCATCACGACACCAACACCATTGAGGAGGAGGTAGAAGAGGATCACATCTGCATCGTCGAGGAGGAATTCCTAGAGGAATTCCTCTACATGGCCTCTCAGGATGCTCTACTTTCAGAAGGCTACAATCTTTCCAGCGTCGCAACAAAGGAAGGAGACCCCGGGAAAGAGGAAGGCGCACAGGGATGGTGCGCAACGATGGAGCACAAGGATGGAGCACAAGATGGAGTGAAAGCTACTACATGCGAGGCTGTGGAGGGTCTGCGTGGCATGACGATGGAAGGTGGTGAGGTCCTTGCGCCACCTCCTATCTCGATTGTACCAGAACCATGGCGTGCCCCCCCACCCTTCTTCCACCCGAAACATTTTGAATTAGTGTTTGATCTGAGGGGCCAGATGGCAGACCAGGTTCACCGTGACACACTCATGCACCAACGCATCGATATGTTGTATGAAGCATTCTCCAATGCACCAGCGGGGCAAAAATGTCCGACGTGTGCAAGATCTTTCACCTTGCCGACTCGGAATGGACCACACAATAGAGACCCTGGCAAAGCTACATCTGATGCTAACGGGTAATAGCAGGGCTTGGNGTATGAAGCATTCTCCAATGCACCAGCGGGGCAAAAATGTCCGACGTGTGCAAGATCTTTCACCTTGCCGACTCGGAATGGACCACACAACAGAGACCCTGGAAAAGCTACATCTGATGCTAACGGGTAATAGCAGGGCTTGGATTTCTTTCTGGTTCTGGTTAGATGTCAGTCTCAACTCTTTTTGGTTCAGTACCAAGTTCAGTCTAGTTTTAATGGTTAATGTAAAGACCATAGGCTGTCACCTGCCCTGGTTTCCTCTTGGCAAGGCAGATGGCGGAACACCTTTTTTAGACATGGACATTCTAGGCTGCCAACTGTCACGGTTTCTGCTAATTCGGCAGAACGGTTGGCAGCCTAGAAACATGTGTTATTTTTGTATGCAAAATGCTATAATAGGATCTGTCTCTGTCTTTTTATTAAAAAAAAAAACAACTAAATTTGACGACAAACCAAAAAAATTCAAATTCGTAGAATTCTTAGTCTCTTTCATTATAAATAATCAATACAAAGTGCATTCCCACACTTCCTCTGCAAAATGTTGTTCTTTCTTCTACAACAAACATCTACCTTGTTTTGTCAAACATTAAAATTATCAACACCCTTAATCCTCCTACTAACAATCAATAAGTTCTTTTGCATTCCAATCACATATAAAACATCACCAAACCATCTCACCTATACAAATTTAAGTTTAATATAAACATTACCTCGTCCTTCAACATTAACACTTGCATTATTGTCCATGAATACCTTTCCTCCCAACTTCTTATAATATGCAAACCTTCCAAACCTTCCACTCATGATAAGGCATCATGTGATAAACAAAGCCTAAGGGCATCCACAAAATGTATTTTGACTCCTCAACCAATGCACATGTCAACACAAAACATTCCCTCATTATCCTTTGGGTCTCAAAACCATCTTCCATTACATCTACCTACATTGATTTCTCTTTTCCCTTTTATTTTTGCTTCATGTAAGGACACACATACTTCTCATGTCTCAACAATTTTAGTATATGCTCTTCTTTATTTTACTCAACAAATCTAACCACTGAGCATTGATATATGAGTACAATACCAAGTTACTATTCAACCATTCTAAGGTTTACATTCGTCTATCTTCTCGTAGCCATTGACTTGTTACTTTTTTCAAACTCTAATGACTTTAACATGTTCTCCATAGTCATCTCCTTCCTTAAACTAAGGTAAACTCTATTGACTTTAACATAGTTCCCCATGGTCATCTCCTTCCTCAAACCGAGATAGTCTATCTAATATGATGTTGACAACAAGGTAAGAGCTTCCATGGCATATAGAGTAGGACTAATTATAGGTTGTTACATTTGCAAAGGAAACCACTGTGCAAAATATTGCCCTCAAAGAAATAGTACTAAAATTATTGAGTTGTTGTTAAGACACCGCACAAAATCTATATAATGCTAAATAATCGATAAGAATTAGGGCATTATTGAGCTACATGGTAAGTATTTTATAATTTTATAATGAGTCTATACTTGTTGAGTTACATGGTAAGTTTTGTTTTATTTTACAATGAGTATATAATAGACCCCAGAGCCACTAACACTTTTATTTCACCTATAATTGTAGAAAAATGTATAAACTTCTCATAAACAGAATGAAGACACATGAAAAGTACAATTAAATTCTAGATACGAATAGAGAGTAGAATATATAGTTGGGAGTCGTTGACTTGAAAAAGATATATGAAAAGTAAAATTAAATTCTAGATTAGAATACAAAGTAAAAAATATTGTTGGAGAATTGCCAACTTGAAAAAGATAGCATACCTATTTTGTGGAATTTACATGTACTTAATTTGGTACATATGAAGTAGTTATTATTCCAAAGTCAACTTATTCTTAATTTAGATTATTACAAATACAACCAAAGGAGAACCCCGAAGAAAAACATGTTGGTTGGAGAGGCATGGATTTTCAATAAATTGTCAAATCAAGAGAGTATTATTTTTATTTAAAAATTACTTGGGAAGATTAATATATATATGCAAAAACTTTTGAAATCAAGATTATTTAAAAATTAATTGACTGGAAAGACTTTTGAAGCCTTGAAATTTATATATGTGAGACAAATCACTACACTGCAAAGAAAAATATGTAAAAGTGATGTAAACTTTAGGTTTTGAAGTTGAAATACTTATGTAAAAGTGATGTAAACTTTAGGTTTTGAAGTTGAAATACTTGGAAGAAGAAAGTGCAATAATGGATGATCATTTAAAAAGATGTTTTTTTTTGATGAACTACTCATATTACTTTTACCTTTATGTAAGAAGTTTGATTTTACTATTGAGCTAGTACTTAGATTAAAGGTTAATATGATGAGGTGTTGTTTTGAGTACTTGTAATTTAACAAGGTGATAATAAAGAACAAATATTCATTGCCAAAGATTAAAAATTAGTGTTTTATTTGACCAACTTGGAAGAGTAATGATGTTTTTAAAGATTGACCTAAGATTGAGATAACATCAACTCAGG
>SNQJ01S0064042.1:35198-50626 GCA_010110895.2 Picea sitchensis | reverse complement strand
TGAGTACTTGTAATTTAACAAGGTGATAATAAAGAACAAATATTCATTGCCAAAGATTAAAAATTAGTGTTTTATTTGACCAACTTGGAAGAGTAATGATGTTTTTAAAGATTGACCTAAGATTGAGATAACATCAACTCAGGATTACATAAGAAGACATTCATAAGGTTTCCTTCACTTTCATAGATATGTATTTTGATTTTATGATAATTCCTTCAAGTTATCAAATGCCTTGATCGAACATTTTATATATTTAATGAACAAATTGTTTAAGAAACATTTGTATAAAATTGCAGACTCATAAAGAATGGTAGCAATCACATAAAAAATCATTGAGTATAGCAATCACATACCAAACCATTGAGTATATAAGGAATGATTTTCTCAACATGCATGAGCATTAATTTACCAAAAGACATGTAATGAAAATGCACTATGCCATTTCATTGTATTTATTTAGTGTAGTTTATACATAATGAGGGACCTTAGCATTCTTGTTTAATTATATTGTTATGTGTTAACATTTATTTTTGTGATGCAATCCATATAAAGGTGGTGATCATTGATTATTTTCCTAGTTGTCACTTTTTTTTTTTGTCCAATGTTGTTTCTATTTTCTTCCTTCCCAATGCCCATAATAAGGCTATAGGCTTGTCCCAATTTGTGCCTATCTATCCCTTCCATTCCCCACCTAAAAATATTTTCTCCTCTTTTCAAAACCTTTCTTTGTTGGAGCATTTTTAAAAACCGTTTCTTAATTTTAGCCTAATTTATTAGGGTAATTGCGAGTGGTGTTTCTGGGTTCTTTCATTGATAATAATGTTCCAATAATCTTTCCTTTATTTTTTGATAAGGCTCTACCATATGCCAACCCCTTTAGTCAAGCAACTCATTTTATTATACTAGAAGTTCATTACTAATTAAAACATATTTTTAGTATCAATAGCCTTCACAAAAGTGTCCCTACCTATGCCTTCCATTCCCACACAAGAATAGTTTCTCCTTTTTTTGAAACCTTTCTTTGTTGGAGCATGTCTGAAAGTTGTATTTTAATTTTTGCCTAATGTCTGTTGGCCATCGAGAGTGGTGCTTCTAGTTTTCTTTGATAACTATATTTTTGAATCATTTTTTTCTAGATAATTCTCTACCATGTACCATATCATTTGATCAAACAATTCATTTTCTTATTTTAGAAATTCATTACTAATTAAAACATATTTTTAATATCAAGAGCGTTACCAAAATAAAGTCATATTTCCATTCTTAAAATCCTACAAATATAAGTTTTGCACCACTCTTTATTATTTATAATATTATTTGATATCAATATTTTTTTAAACAATTTTCACATCTTAAAAATATTTATATATATATTTATCTATCTATATCTTTTTTACTAAACCTAACTACCTAATTTTTTTTTATTAAAATAAAACTAAAGTCCTTTATTTCTTTCCCAAGCCCTGTAAAGTTTCTTGAATACAAAATGCTTTATATGATAACGGTGGAAATTAATTTCTAACTTGTTAAAAACCATAAAAAATCAATTACTTATAACCTTATTATTAAAATAAAACTAAAGTCCTTTATTTTTTTCCCAAGCCTTGTAAAGTTTCTTAAATACAAAATGCTTTATATGATAACGGTGACAATTAATTTCTAACTTGTTAGAAACCATAAAAAAAACAATTACTTATAACCTTTTAAGCTATTTAATAACCTTGCCATGAGATACTTAGTACTTTTAAATCATTTAATGGTTTTGACATGAGATTATTTAATAACCTTGACATGAGATACTTGATACCTTTAAATTATTTGATGGCTTTGACATGAGATAGTACTACATGGAGATGAGGATTTTTTTTTTCCATCCTGGTAATTTTTTTTGAGAGCCCTGTTTTATGAGTCGATAAGATTTTATAGAAGTCAATCTACTTGTAATCTTTGAAGTTATTTTTTGACCTTGACATGAGATACTTGATACTCTTAAGTAATTGGATGGTCTTGGCATGAAATACTTGTATACTAATATAAGGATTGGTTTTTATTTTTCAAAGTTTTTTGAAAGCCCGATTCATGAGTGGGTAAGATTTTGGATAAGATATCCTTTCAAATTTATTATGAGGTTTTTTTAAAAACTAAAATTTTAGACTTATCATCCTTGACCTCAATGGAATTAACTCTTGTGAAGGAGGAGGAGTCATCTCCGAATTGTAACTGTGAGAGGTGTTTTGTCTCATTTAGGATGTGTGTATTTTAGAGAGCAGGTAAGAAGAGAATCATACATAAGTTGTTAATCATTTTCTCTATCATTATTTTTTAGGATGTTAATTATTTTTCTTTATTTTTAAGATGCTAAGTTGTTTCTCCATCATTATTTTTTAGGATGTTAATTATTTTTCTTTATTTTTAAGATGTTAATTATTTTTCTAGTAGATTTGACGTTCCTTTAAAAAAATCCTCAAACCTATGTGCAACCTTAGGTAAATAAGGTTTATTGAGATTACATCATTCTAGATAATGCGATTGTAGCATGGGAAGAGATGGAATGGGCTTGAATCTTTAGACTTGAACCACTATTCATTAAAAAAATTAATTTTGAGAAACCATGTGATCATGTGGAGTGGTGTTTTATTCTTGCTATCATAAGAGCACTTGGGTTTTGTATCTTGTTTATGATTTTCATTGTTGAGGCCTTGACATACCTTTTCATTAATTCGTGAAGTCAAAAGTGACATGATTGTTTCCTTACATATTTAGCAAGGCTACCTTATTTTCATTGCCCTTTATGTAATGGTTGTTGAAGACTTAGGCTATGTAATTTACAATTGGGAATGTTGAGAACTATTTAAATGTTTCCTCTACTTGGTCTTCATGATGTTGGTAGCGAGTTAATGGACATTTCCTTGATGATTTCTTCCTTAGTATTTTTGAAGATTAAGGATTTTAGAATAATATTATCATTGGATTGCCTCCAAGCCTTTTATGTTGCATCATGGGTCAATTTTTAATGGGATAAAACTCATTATTACAAATAAAGCTAGAGGTAGCTTCTTAGCTACTTGGAATGGCAAGGATGAATCGAGATTCCCAAGCCATATGTTTAAGTTCCTTAACAACTTTTTTTTTTTTTTTTCACAAGCCTCCCCATGAGACTTTGGGAGGTAGTGGTCAAAGAGTGGAAAATAAGATTATAAAATATATTATTACGCACATGGTTTTGGTAGTCAAGTTCTAGATTTGTACCAAGGTTCTTGTGATTACCCATATATATTATTCCCCGTATTTGAATTTTGGTTCCCTTAATGAATGAATCCCATATGTTGGACAAAGCCTTAAGGGGATATTTTCAGGCCAAATGGGGGAAAGGTCTTCATAGATTCAATTGGGAGCTATGTTTCATCACAAGGAACTAGAGAAGTATGAGAATCATGATGCTTACATGCAAAACCAAGTTTTGTTTGTTAAATATGTGATCTATGTTATGGAAGATAATATTAACACATAGTATCATGCTGACAACCCCTATTAGAAAAAAAGCTTGGCAAGGCTTCAATCTTCAAACATTGATGCTCACTCTAAATGTGGTGAAAGTTAAAGGCCCCTTTGTGTCCCGAAGCATTTGAAAATATTGGGAAGTACTTAAGAAATTTATTAGTTGGAGGATGTAATCCTTGAAGTTAGGGCCCTCTTTTAATGACCACTTCATATGGTAGTATTTAGTACTATTCTGGGAAGATAAAACATTGTAGAGATTCCCTAGTTCTCATCCCTCAAATTCTTGAAGAAAGGCATAAACTTTGTCATGGATTTGTTTGATGGCTAGGCAAGACACTAGCTTCCATGGTTAAAGTTGAAATCAAAGTTTTGTTTGGCTTAATGGAGACACGATTACCATTGACAAGGTAAAAAAACCAATACTCATTTCAATATTTATTACATTGGGCATCCAACCTACCCAAGCTTGGTCACGCCATGAGAAAAGGAATAGACAAAAGGCTATTACAAGCTTGTAGATGGGTACAAGTGGTTATGCTCTCAACCCATTCTAAATGGCCATCTAACTTAGATCAAAATTTAAGACTTCTAAATTCTCATGCTTTAGAGCCTATGGAATCCTATGCTAGAACCCTAATTTTTTTTCCCCTAGTCTTTGATAATGGGTATCCTACCTATTCATAGGACACTGACTCAACTAGCGATTTGGCACCATAAATTTCCTATATGTGGTTGATCTCTAACACTCAAAACTCCTCTTTTTGTTTTGTCCCCTTGCCAAGTTTGCCTAGGAATGGGTGGAGTCCTTCTTAGGCCAATGCCTCCTTGTCTTAATGTTGTGGAAAACAACCTTGTTATGGGATACACTCCCATGGTTTTTGCAACATTGTTTTCCATGGTAGTGAATAAGAGTGGAATTAATATTTCACTATAAATTAAAGAAATGATGACTTAATAACAAAAATTGTTAGATATTTTTCATCTTCCTAATTTGTTAGAGTTGCACATATAAATTGATGTACAAGTGAAAAAAGGTGGAAATGGAGATGACCTACTTGCGATTTTTTTTTTCCTTCTAGAGAGTTTCCTTGTGCACTATGAATATAGAGCCACCTAGAATCTCCCATACATTATCAATGCATTATTGATAGTTAGAGAGATACGAGGGTTTGTAACGTCACACATTGTTGATTAGTAAGAGAGAGAAGGGTATATAGATACCGTTGGCCACTCCAATTTGCTCAACAAAATGGTAAATTTCCTACACTTGCACTTACCGTATTGAAGATTGAGAAACCACAAAAAATAACAATGATGGATGAGAAATGAAAATCATCAACCTTAATCTTGTTACAATTAGTTGGGGGCCAACCCATAAGAACCATGTTGATTTTTTGCCCAATGCTAGGGCTCTTTGTGCTGCTCCCCGATGATGCTCAACTTATGTTTGTAATGGGGCTTAGATCATTTGATTTTACTATTGTTTGGTCACTTTTTGGACTTCTTTTTATTTTTGGTGTCTTATATTTTCGTATAGAATCCTATGCCCTTTGAATATAGAAATTATCTCATGATTTGTCACTTTAACTTACTAGTTTCCCTCATTAAATCTTTTAATATTCTACAACGACTTTTACTTTCATCATCACACAAATAGTCCAAAAAGGAAATGTAATCATTAATGAAAATAAAAAAGAAACATGTGTCTAATGGGATTCAAACATTAAAAATAAAATGCCTTATCCTTATATAATAGATGGTATAAGTTGATTAAAATTTCCTTCCTTCCCACACACTCCCTTTAGCAAAAAAGTTTCATTCTCCTACAACAAAAACTTTGACTTTTCTCGTTAAACATTGATTTCATTTGGCTAGCTATTAACAAGTTCATTTTCTTCTTAAACACATTCAAAACACCAAACCATCTCAACTATCTAGATTTAAGTTAATACATACATTATTTCCATGAACACCTTTCCTTCCATCTACTTATAATTTATAAACCACTCATGATAATAAGGCATTATGTGTTGAGAGGTACCTAGAGTCTATTCACTACATTTCTTTTGACTCCTCAACCAATGTAATGTCAACACAAATAACATGCTCTATGGTTGTTCATGAGTCTTGAAACCATCTCCCACTACATTTTCCTACATTCATTTCGTTTTGCCATTTGATATTTACTTTCATTGGAGACAATGAATGTCATTAGAATGTTAGATACTTTGTTCAAGTGATCCAAACACTCCAACATTGACATTTGTTCCTACAACCTGACATGATCAAATTGATGATCTAAATCTATTTTAGCTTCCTCTCATATATTGAGTTAAGAGATAAAGCCACCACACATAAAAATTTGATTTCCATTGAATGTGAAAAGGGGATAAATGTATCTGATATGTAATATTGGTTAAGTATAAATAAAACCTAGGATTTCAAGAACGGAAACCAGGTAGTTTAATGAAAAATACAAAACTAGAATTAAAAAAAAAAATTGTTAAATAGAGAGCAAGGTTTATGTCCAAAGTTTCTTCAATTACCTTCTTCGCATTCTCTTAATTGGAAAGGTTTTCAAAAAGATATTGTAATCATGTGCTTCACCTTGGTGTCATAGTTTCCTTCTTATTATATTATCTAGGGTAGTGAAGCTATAAATTGGCTCAGTGGTCGACTAAACTATCCCTAAAATCTCTAGCTAAAAGCCCAAAAAAACATCTAAAACCCCCAAATTTGTGAGTTAACAAGTAAGATATGGTAAACAACTTCATGAAAAGTAACATATCATGCAAACCTAATTTACCTTCTTTGTGAGTCATAGGCATGATACACTAAAAACAAATGAATTTTAGCCTCTTTCATGGGCCTTTTGTGGGAAATTGTCAAGTTAAACGGGATGTCGACCTCCTCTCATCCTCCATAGTAGAAAATTGTGATGTTTTCACCTCCTCTAGATCATGGTTTGTAGGTTTTGGTCCTTTTTAGCACCGAAATTAGAGAATAAACCATATGCAACTAAATTCACCATCTAACAATGCCAAAACCATAAAAAAAAAACATATAAAAAACAAATTCCTATGATTTGACACTCTATCAAATAAATAAATTACATTAAAATTAAAATAAATATTAACTTTAGTGGCTAATAATAAGAGTGAGTGGATAATGTCTTGGACTAACCATGATAGCCATATATTTTCATATAGCAAATTGTCCCTTCCACAAGGTATAATTTTTTTAGCATATATTTATATAGGCTTCCACTTTGTAAGGAATACCATGACCAACAATTTTACATTTATGTGAGAGATTCAAGTCTTCATGAGTGGAGTAGTGGGTAGTTGAGATGGCTATCCATGCAAGAAAATATTTTTATAGTTTGGAGTATGATAAAATGAAGAAGGGCATACAAGAAATTGCTATAGTAATTGTGTAACATTCCCTAATCCAACTAAGGTCCATTACGTATATAAATACTTATAAATTAAAATTTTAAAACTAATTTACTGTATCTTACAAGCTACGATTTATACACATATTTAAATGTTTCTTGATATCATTAATTAAATGCATCTACAACATGCTAAAATAGACATGAGTGCAATTTAAATAACTTAACACAACAACATATAAATCAGTTTTATACACAGAGTTCATGCACAACAATTAAAAATCATAATGCAACTAGAAAACATATAAAACACTTATTTTTTACAATAGTTATGCAATCGGTTGCTTGGGACATAGGCTCCACCCAACCATAGACTTGTTGTTCCAAATATCAAGAACAAGTCACCCCCAAGTTGGGGATAGCAATCCACAAAAGAGGGTGGTCTCTCACTATCCACTCACACACTGACAACTCAGAAATCCCACAACCAACTGGTATTCTCCTACAACTAGGGATGATTTTAAGGATGGAAGTTTATTTTAAATTGTAGAAGCCTTGAAATGAATCTTACAATCCTTCATATGACAACTATAAATGTTTGGCGATATTTTTGTAAAAATATTCAAATTTCTAAGGATTTTATGTAGTTTGTATGAAACTTTTTGTGAATTTTAAGGTAAAATCATTTTATCCTATAAAAAGTTAGACAAAATAATTTTTAGAATAGCGAATATTTTTTTTGAGAAAACCATGGAAAATTAGCCCATGGCTGAAATTTAGCCCTAAAATCATCCACATACAACTATCTTGATTTTCCACCATCTTTCTTCCTTTCGACCCGTCAAACCCAAGGAATGTACCCCTTCATTGATCTCGGTCCCTCAGGCATCCCATTCATTTTTCAGGTTATCTCTAACAGAGCATGTAACCAATCTCTCAGTTGGGAAATCAAGTGAACTTGTTGCTAGGAAAAACTTCCAACAAACAACAACAAAAAACAAAAAAACACTTGTTGTTACAATGAAAATAACATAGGAGTTCACTCTTCAATACTGACAACTTTGGCTCTTCAATATTCCATTCAAAGTGCTCCAAAACACTTCATCATGCTCAAATTCTCCCTCCATGGGCTCAGTAGTCAAGGCGTCTTTTTTTCTCTTTGCTTATTGTTCATCCAGATCCAAAGTGCTCCAAAAACACTTCATCATGCTCCAAAATTCTCCCTCCATGGCTGCTCCAGAACCAAGACGTCTTTTTTTCTCTTTGCTTATTGTTCATCCAAAATATTGACTCTCTAAAACTATTGTAACTGTCCATACAAATTTCCTCTTTTCGGCTTAATTGATTGACTCACACACTTCCCCAAACTGATTGTACTCATCCCCCATGCTCCCAATAACTATGGGATGTGACTTCTCACACCCACCCTCTTACATGCATTCAATGATTGGTTTTGGGGACACTCAATTAGAAAATAGAGTTTAATATATAATGATAATAAAATTTAGGAATGTGGGTGGAATTAATGGACATGGGTAATTCCCACTTGGAATCTCTCTTAGACATTCTCCTAGACCCTCCCCTCTCTTTTGGATTAATTCATCCCTCATCTCTATCCATGTCCCCTAGCAACTGACATCACATATTATTATTAAAATCCAAAAATATAATTCACATATACATCGCTTTGGTCGTAGCCACACATTGTAATTACATTAAGCATTAATTAAACTGGGGGTTATAGCTAGGATGTTACATTCCCCCTCCCCTACAAATGTACACTATCCTCAGTGCACACTATGTCGATATACGTATACAAATTTACATCACATTGCTTGAAGAAATAAAAATTCTACAATTTTACAACTCCAACAGTAGTTCCAACCAAAATCTCTTGTTCCTCTCAACCCGTTGACCTAAGGAATGAACCATTCATTTATAAGGGCTAACCCGTTTAATGTGCCATTCTTTTATCAGGGCCCCCAACGCAGATTGGCTAGGACTCTGAGATGTGGTTATGAAACTCTAGCTGCTCAAAATGGAGTCTTGCATTCTTATATTTTGTTTTCTTCAAAGTTGTCAAAAATTTGTTGATATTCCTCCGACATGTTTTTTTTGTGCTAGCGTGTAGCATCTTTAGGACCACATCATGTCCATTAAACCTTTACCAGCTCTATGGCTTTGTTCCTGAGAACTTTGACTTTCTGGTTCAAGATGCGTACTGGTTCCACCTGGAAATCCCCTTCGTGTTCCACTTGGATCACAATCAAATAAATTATGTGGTTAGGGTCAAGCACATATTTCTTTAATAATGACACATGAAATACATTATGCACTCTCATGGATGCAGACAATCCTATCATTTATGCAACTGACCCTATCCTTTTTAATATTTCAAAAGGTCCACAATATCTTGTTGCCAACTTTGGGAAACTTCCTAATCTTAGCGAACTACTCTTTGCTTTCACTTTCAAAAACACATGTTCGCCCACTTTGAAATATCTAAACATTATATTCTTATTTCCATAAAATTTCCGTATGTCCTGGGTAGCCTTTAAATTCTGTTTGATCTTTTCCATTTGCTCTTCCATTTCCTTCAACAAATCTAGCCCAATAATTGCTCGATCTACTATATTATCCCAACTCACTAGTGTGTTACAATTCCTACCATACAATGCTTCAAATAGGCTAATTTTCAATAAGGCTCGATACCCATTATTGTAACTAAATTCAACTAAATGAATATAATCCTCCCACTTTGATGGTTGCTCCATCACATACATTCTAAGCATGTCCTAAATTATTATGTTAGTCCTCTCTATTTTTCCATTTGAATCTGGGTGATACACTGTATTGAGATTTAAATTTGTCCAAAATCCTTTGAACAAACCTTTCCAAAAATTGGATGTGAACTTTGGATCTCTGACTAAAACAATTGGCTTAGGAACCCCATGTAGCCTGATAACTTCTTTCATGTAGATCTATGCAATATTTGTTGCCTTGTGTGTAGTCTTTACTGGAATAAAGTGTGCTTCTTTAGTTAATTTATCCACCACCACCATGATGGAATCATGTTGCTTCATTGTTTTGGGAAGCTTGGTAATAAAATCAACTATGACAACTTCCGACTTCCATTTTGGAATGGGAAATGGATGTAACCGACCTTCTTGATGTCTATGTTTAGTCTTCACCTTCTAGCACTCTAGACATCTAGCTATGTAATTAACCACATATTTATTCATTATTGGCCAAAAGTATTGGCTTCTTACAACTACAATTGACTTATGATATCTTGGGTGCCCAACATATGGCACATTTTTCATTTTCCTCATCATTGTATTTTTCATCTCACTGGAATTCGACACATATGCTTTTCCTTTATACATGAGAATTCCATCTTCTTTTAGATCATAATAATTAAATTTTTGTTGAAAATTGCCTTGTTGTAATGTTTCTTTTATTTTTAGATATTGTTGATCTGAATTTGCATCTTCGATAATTTTATCTTTCAGATCCGTTATGTACATGCCAATGGCTGCAATATGCATTTCATGAGATCTCATGCCAAGTGCATTAGCCACTTGATTCGCCTTGCCTTTGATGTGCTTAATTTCAAATTCACACCCATTAGTAAATTTAAGCCATCTAGTTTGTCTGTAATTTAATGTGGGTTTCCCAAACAAATGTTTCAGACCATAGTGGTTTTTCCTCAACTCAAATTTCCTCCCCATGAGGTAATGTCTCCATATTTTTAATGCATGTACAATTGTTGTTAATTCCAAGTCATGTGTATCATAATTCATCTCATGCTCTTTTAATTTTCTAGACTCATGGCATACCACATGATCTTTTTGTGTGAGGACTCCACCGATCCCTTCCTTGCACGCATCAATGCACACAACAAAATATTCATCTGGTTCTACAATCTTCAAGATTGGTGCACTTGTCAAAATATCTTTCAATTGCTGAAAAAATTCTTCACATTTGGGAGTCCATTCAATTTTCACTCCCTTCTTTTGCAAAGAAATGATGGGGCTTGCAATATTAGAGGATATTTTTATGAATCTTCGGTAATAACCTGCAAGATTTATGAATTATTTGATCTATTTGACATTTCTTAGCGTTGGACATCCTCTAATGGCCTCTATATTCTCAAGATCAACTGCTATTCCATCTGCTGAAATAATATGCCCCAAGTAGTAAATCTTGTTTTGATAAAAAATGCACTTAGCTTGGCATACAGTTTATTCTCTCTTAAAAATTGCAACACCATTCCTAAATTTTGTTCGTGTTCCTCTTCCGACTTAGGGTAGATGAGTATATCATCACGGAACACAATTATGAACTTGTCCAAGTATTCCCTAAACACTCCATTCATCAAGCACATGAAAACTATTGGTGCATTTGATAGCCCAAATGACACTACTGTGAATTCATAATTCCTGTATCTTGTCCTGAATGTTTTCTTGCTGACGTCTTATTCCTTATCCTCACTTGATGATAACCCGATCGAAATTCAATCTTGGAAAATATTCTTTCAGCTGATCAAATAAGTCATCAATCCTTGAAAAATGATATGTGTTCTTTATGGTGACCTTATTCAGCTATCTAAAATCAATACATAGCCTTAAGGTTCCATCTTTATTCTTTACCAAAAAAACTGGGGCTCCCCAAGGTAACAGACTTGGGCGTATATACCCCTTATTTAACAACTCTTCAAGCTGCTTTTGCAACTCCTTCAACTCTGGTGTGCTCACTCTGTATGGTGTCTTGGACAATGGGGCGGCGCATTTAACCAAATTGATATAGAAATCAATGTCTCATTTTGGCGTAAATCTTGGGATTTCCCCAAAAACATCTTCAAAATCCCTTAAGATCGAATGGTCTTCAATGCTTTCCATTGTAATACCCCCTTTCTAAACCCCTGATTATAGATAATTAGTCATAAATAATTATTTCCATGCAAATATTGTAAATGTATTATTGCTTAATGGAAAATGCCAACAACTGACTGTGGGGTGAAGCATTGAAAGTACTGGCCATGATACCACTAGAGGAAAGAGTAAGGAAAACTAGAGAGGGGGGTTGATCATGCTAAGATGACCTAAGCCTCTCTACTGAGATATTTAAAAATTATTTTCCCTGTATCCCGATTTCAAGGAAAATCAATTAAAGAGGAAGGATGGTAGTTGAACAACCAACTACCCCAAATAAATCCAGGTATGGGAGATCAAGTTAGGACAGCAGAAACTGTCAACTAGAGGTACAAAAGAGTATCGTTTTCTGTTACCCCAGATTGACCCACGATTTTCCTTTTGACAGAAGGAAGAGGAAAGGTAGAGAACCTTCCTTAGGGGCAGAAGGGAATACACAGGTGCGTGCAAGAAAGAGGGAACACAAAATTGCGGGAGGGGCTCTAGTCAAAGGAAAGAGGAATTGCTGAAATCTCTAGACTGAGGAGAACACAGAGAAAACAAAAGGAAACTCTGAGTTTTGGGTCTGAAATAAAAGACCCGAAGAGAAGAGAAACACACAGAGAGAATCAACACCAAACATCGTGGAAGAACCTCAGGGTTTTCTGAGTTTTTAGAAGAGGTGAACCTGAGGGTTGGTCTAAGAGAAAGACCCGCAGGAAAATAAATGATGTAAGGAAGTAGTAGCAGAAAAACATGGAGGCATGGTTGCACGGGCAGGCCTGAAAGTCCAAGAACCTGACCTAATTTGAGGAGGTAGTGAGCTTGATGCTAGAGGGGCATATGATAAACCTCAACAAGCCTGAGCTAAGTGGGTGTGAGGAAATTGTTACCAGGAGTGGAGTGAAGGAGAGTAACCTTCACATACCAATCTCCCTGAGAACCTGAGAGACATCCCCATGTGGTATCATGTCCTTGCATGGGGGTGCCCTGTTGCCGATGTTACTGACAAAGTAGAGCCTATGGTTGGGTATAAAGGCGCACACCCACAATCAGCTGGCTAGTTGAAATTGGTAACAGGTAAGTATCTCTATACCCCATGTAATTAGACTGAAATGTATGATTGGATGCATGTATTTGTAACCATGAACATGTATGCTTGATTTATGGGCTTGGTGTTTTCCCATGGGAAGGCCTTTGTTCTTGAATGATAATGCACTTCTATGGAATTGCATGTGTATTGCATATCTGAGTGGGAGGACCCTACATTTTACCTTGAATGATTGAGGAACTGTACAAAAGGTTCCTTCATGTGAATTGAATCATGGATATAACTATATGTTTGTGCCTTCTGTGTGTGAAGTAGAGTATTTGTTGTGGTGAAATGCCCATGAAAATATAACCCCACATATAAACTAAGATATCAATGAGAGCTTCGAGAGGAAGGAAGCACTATGATCATCCTCCCTGAGGGGACGATACCTTAAACATAATAGTGGCCCAAAGGAGGTCTCTGCGAAATTTAGAGAGCCTTAATATTTCATGGAAAAATCCCCTACCCTAGTATGGATGGATTGTGGGATGAAAATATCCACCTGAGTGGTGAAGAGACAATGCCTTAGTGGTTTTGGGGCAAGGTGAAAGCCCTTAACGGTCTGGTAAATCCTTGACGAAATCTGTGGAATTGGTTAAGTCCAAGATAATATTATTTTCCTATAGAAGACTTTGTGTTTTAGTCAGGAATATCTACAACCATTAGATTAGCATGGTGAGTATATCCTATCCCTTCGTTAGGAAAGACATCATCGTCAAGAACAAACAAGCGTTAGGACTCATATGAAGTCTGACGACAACAAAGAAGAATACCTTGAGATAAAACGACGACCATTGATCTGTGAGGAAGGATCCCAATGAGATTTGGAACGTCGATGCCAGTGGCATCATCGTCGGGGGTAGAAGGTTGGTGAGGTTGAGTGGTATCCATAGAGTGTCGACGATGATAAAGGCTAAGTGGGAAACAAGATCCATAGATCGGTATTGAGGCGAGAGTTGATCTTCGTCCTAGATTTCCTTAGGCCCTAGTTAAGTGGAAAAAGGGGGCCATGACATCATACTGACAAGGAATAATCATGTGATAGCTAGCGTGTCTTGTGGGAAGATGTGTGTTGAAAATTGATTGGTCAATGTGACGAGAGTGAGCCCATTTGGGTGAAATATCCTTTAGTCTTTCGCTTTAAATACTAGTCGTCAGATCTATAGGCTAGGAGATCTGGACCATTTATACTACTCACATCATCGTCGGGAGTAGATGATTGGTAAAATGAGTGAAGGCCTATAGTGTCAATGATGATAGGGGTTGTGATAAATAATGAGGGTCATTGATTTTTTCAGAGGTGATGATGATGATATATGGATCGTCAGATCCAGATGTGTCATCGTCGGAGCATGGGAGGTTGGTAAGGCCATGGTTTGGCCAAGAGTGTCAACAATGATGAAGTCATGGGGAAGATTGAAAGTGTTGATTGGTGTAGGGACGAGAAGTAAAATCAATCGTAGATCATCATGGGTCTCGCTTAAGTGAGGAGAAAAGGGAGAATGATGTCATGATGATGCAGCTTGCCAAATTGGCAGTCTCTGTGTCCTAATGGTGACATGTGTCACCATAGGAGTGGGAAATGGACGTGAGTGTCCAGGAGGAGGGTGGAAGCCTTATGTCCTTGATTTTAACATGTAATGTAGGATCTGGATGTTGACAGAATTTGTTCGTTCATCGGAGGAAGTCAGGTTCAACTCAAAGGATGGGAAGGAGGAAAGTGTCGATGATGAAAAGATATCAAGGATTAATGACATCCATTGATCGACAAGTAGGAAATATTAAATCTCAACCCTCCACCTTTCATGGGTCCCAAATTTTCACGTAAGAAGAGGCTAAAGGGACGGGTGTTGTAGGAAAATCTCCCTGCGGACAGGTAGATCTCCTCTTGAGAGCTAGACTCTTAACTCTTAAGACAAAAGATGCTTATCATGGACACTAACTTCCTTTTAGATCTAGATAAACTAATGTGTGAGGAGGAAGGAGAAAAGAAGTACCTTTTACCGGTGTTTGTCCCTGCGTGGTCTGAGTTGAGCTCCAATCTTCTACTCCTCGATAAGCCCTGTAGACAAACAAAAGTACAAACAACTTCCTACTCTACTGAGATTAGTTCGAAATAGACCTATCTATTAGAGACAAATTCATGTGAGATCAAACATAGATTTGAAAGAAATAGGCCAAGCATATTATATTAGAGAGAACAACAACAAAGAATGCTTACAGCCATAGATGTGAGTGTAGCAGCTTCGTCAAGTCTTCCTTGTCCGAACCCTTGCTCAAAAAGTCCACACACAGAATGTTGATGCTCCAAACAACATCTTCTTCATGAGATCATAGGTTGGATGCTTCATAATACTTTTTCCCCCCTTTCACCATGAGAAGGTCTGTTTAAATAGGCTTGGAGAGGCCCAACTACTTGAGATATCTTTGGGGTAAGTTGAGGATTTTCCTCCTCCAGTTATGGATCTGCCCTAAGATCATGGCTTGACCAAGGATTCGAAGCCAACCACCTTCAGATATTGAGGGG
>SNQJ01S0064042.1:21232-35188 GCA_010110895.2 Picea sitchensis | reverse complement strand
TGAGGCACATGGTGATGGGAAATTCTATTTCCCTTGCAATCAATGCATGGGATTTAATAGAAGAAGACTTGTAAGAAAAATAGTTGAAAGACATTGTTGGAGGTATGCGCATTGTGAAGGGGGGTATACATATCATCCCATGGTAAGTTAACCATTATATATGTCTTAGTATTAAGTGTATAAAATTTTATTTCATTTTAATATTTGTTACATACACTAATTTTATTGATTCTTTGCAATTATAAAGATAAATCCTCCTAGGTGTGGTGTTGAATAATGTTCCTATTAGTAGTAGAAAAAATATTGTACAAGATGTGGAAGATGGTATGGATATTGAATATCAAGTCAAAACTATGGAATAAGATGATACCAATAATAATGTTGAGCTAGATGATGGGAAAAATAGATTGATCCATGACATATTTGTTTCTATCGATGAGGAAAACTTTGATGATATTCATGATGTAACCTTTCTTGAGAAGGCACAACAACACCTTTATAAAGGCTCAACAACAAATATTATCTTTCCTATAATGTTGTTCATGAACTTGAAGATATTGAATGTTATTTCAAACACTTGTCTCACATAGATCCTCAGGTACGTAATATAATTCATCACATATTATACGTAAAGGTCAACTTTGATTTCTCTATTTTAGTGTCAATTAATGTGTAAATTAAGGATGCAGTATTTATGATAACTATTATTTACATTAACTAGTTATTTTTTATACTGTAAATTGTTGGGTCAATTTTTCTTACCACCTTCAAATAATTTAGCTCGAACATCCTTAGAGTTGTGTGCCATTATGAAAGGTATTGGAATGGAGTATCATGCTATTGATGCATGTCCAAATGATCATATTATATATTATGGACAATATGCATCAAAAGAGAAATGCCCGCAATGTCAAATTAATAGATATCAAATCGATCAAGTAGCAAAAAAGGTGCCACACAAGGTTCTTCATCATATTTCAATACTTCCACGTTTGCAATGAATGCTCAAGTGCCAAAGCATATCACAATTTATGGATTACCATGAACAACACAAAATTGAATATGGTGTTCTTCGAATTCCCACAGATGGTTCTGCATTTAGGAACCTCGAAGAAAGATAGTCGATTCGTAAATAAGAACCTTGTAATTTTAGGCTTTCATTGGCATTTGATGGTGTCAATCCATTTGTTGAGCTTATGTCTATTTAATTAGTGTGGCCTATTTTTATTATAGACAATAACCTTCTTCGTTGGATGTCAATAAAGAGGAAGCACACATTCCCCACATTTTTGTGGTATGTAACATACTAATGCACTTTAATAGTATATCAATTCCTTTTTATATAAATAATACTGAGATTAATCCATATCTTGCAGGTCTTCAAACAAAGAGTAAATTTACATGTCCATTTTCTGTTCCTAGGATGAAATCTCTTCATTCCAGAAGTCTATGAAAGGAGGTTTTTGATTAGTATAAACACTTTGTTGGAGGCAGGCCAAAGTGGAAAAGCATGGCGTTTTTGGGGAAAAAAGCATGCACAAGGGAAGCGATAGCTGGAAGGAAACACAACACGCATGGATGCAAGGAAGGCAACATATGGAAGGAAGAACAACACACACGCATGGGAGGAATACCTAATGACGGTAGGGTTAGGGTTTTGGTAAGGTATTGTAATGGCTGAAGAGCCAAAAATGTATAAATATAGATACTGAGGTATTATAGAGGGTTCTGATTGTTGTTGCCATGGTAGATACGCATGAGTTGATGCGATATGTAAGGGTTTTTACTCTACGACATATTTGGTATAAGATGTTGAGATAAAGGCGACGATGGAGGGTAGATATTGAGGGTTAGTTTGCAGGCTGGAGATCCTGGTGTGATCTAGTCTGTCTCATATAGATCGTACCCGACTGAGAAGAGTTGTAAGCGCACAACGTTGTAGATGCGGAAATAATATAATAAAAGAGCTGAGAGAAAAATCTTTGTGGACATATCCTCTGGAGGGGGGTAAAACACGGTAACATATGTGTTATGTGATGAATGCATGCATATATTTATCATCCTTTCAGTAGTTATTTGTTATGCTTAATAAATGAGTTTTTATATTTCCTACGTATTCGTAATTAACAATATATCATAGTTACAGTTGTAATAATGGTTCAATATTTAGCTCTCATACCTCACACTCAATCCTAGGTTGTACACACCTGAGTCTTACAACTACCCATTAAAGCTATCTTGGGTGAGACTACGCAACACATTCTGTGGGTTGTGTTGCCTTCTAGTTTACTAGGAGGGCCGATAGTTTTAGAGGCTTTGTTGGAAACCCAATAGACATGAACCCTGGGTCAATAAAATCAGACAATATAGAGGAATAGTAACCAACAAATGGTTCCATTGTCGTTGGTAGGAACAAGAGATGATTGAGTAGATGAGATAAGTTGAAGACTCGTCGGAGGAAGATCAAGAAAAGGTTAGGGCATAAATCAACAAGCCATTAAAATGGGATGTTGAGATTGTGGAATGCCACAAAAGTAGAGATCGAAAGCTGGTTGAGAACTAAAGAGCTAGAGTTTTCACAGAAAGATAATAGAAACCCTCAAGTAGCACCCCACAAGTATCTTGAGAAATACGTGTTCATTGATTTGCATGAAGTCTTTTTCTACAATTTTCCACACTTATTGCAGGAGTGGATACTAGAGTGGACCCCAGTACAGATTGAGCAGCCACATCAGGTGAATGAAAAGTTCACCCACGCAGTAGAATTTTGTCTTGACAGTATTGTGGAAGGGTTTATAACAAAGCTTGCAGTAGACACAATGAATTCATACAACAAAATAGAGAAAGAGTTTCTACGAGGACCCCAAGGAAGGTACATTCGATCACTGTGTACTTCTATTAAGATATTGTTGTATAAAAAAGGAGTACTGACAATGGAGTCAGACAACTAAACTTTCCTGCGTGCATTGGGGAAGGGGGGAAGCACTGACAGAAAGAGGAGAAATGGAAGGAGGAAAGGATAAGGGATAGAAGGAGGAACCCTTGGACCCGATCCTGATGGATGATGACCAGATCAAGAAGATCACGGTGACAATTGGAAAGACGCATAGTGAAGTACCCTACCAATACAAGGTGAAGACCAAGAAGAGAGCCGTAGCCATGAGGGAAGGCTTAGCGAGTGATGAGGAAGAGGTAGAGGATCTCTGGGTTATGGAGAAGATTGAGGAAATCCTGTGTGCAACATATGAGAGGAAGATGAGAGTTCCAAGAACAGGAAGAGTAGGCAACAATCCTATCCATATTAATGTCAGTGTGGAACCCATAAACCCATGTGAGACTAATACAACAAAGAGAACACCATCATTTAGACAACCGAAGTTCATAAGCAGTCAGACATCAGGAAGTAAATCTACACAAGGAAAAACAACTGGAGGATCCAGTTCAAGTAGTACCAATCAAGTATCTACATTGCGTGGAGGTAGTAGTTCAGAATTCAAAATGGCAGGACACGATCCCACCACAGGTTACCATAATTTCGATGAGAAGTAGCAGAATACCCTAAGAATCACTTGTTCATTTGTGCAAAGATGTGGGAAGCAAAGAAGATCACTGATGAAGATAGAAAACTTGCACAACTAGCTATTATTCTAAGAGACCACGCACTAGACTGGTACATGAGTTTAGAAACAAACAGTTCCCCTAGGATGACAAGGACACTAGAAGACATTAAGAAGTTACTGATAAATGAGTTCCAAAAGCCAAGTTCATAGGATCAGTACATGAACGAGATGATCAAAATAAGAATGAAACCAGGAGATTCTGTATGGGAGATTGACTAGAGATTCAAGCGAATGAAGGGGAAGTTGAAGTATCTCATGACCGATATGCAGCATAGACACTTATTTGTCAATTCACTGTTACCACACTTAAAGTATCCACTACGACAACATAATCTCCAGACGCAGGTAGAGGCTCTGCAAGCAGCCTTGCAACTGGAAGAGAACCGATACTAGCAGATAGACCCAACCATCGAAGAAATGAAGGAGGATCTGAAGTACAACGTTTCATCTAAACCAGAATAAGAACAAGGAAAAATGAGAAGTTGTTTTGTGTACTACATGTAGGACAGAAGGAAACCGCAAGAACAAATGTCCAACATTTGTGCAGTATATGGTAGCAAGAATTCCAAATCTGTTACCAACAGGAGGACTATGGTGCGAAATCAACAAAAAGTCGGGCCATGATCCTTATCACTACACGATGATGCAAAAATACCAAACAGTCCCGAAGAGTTCATATTGCACCTTTTGAAAGTCAGTAGGCCATGATGACAAAGATTGTAGAACTATGGAGTTGATGCGAGAAAGGACATCAGATGCATATAGAGTGTAGGTAGAAATGATGATGGGGAAAGCCGCACCACAGTTTAATCAAGTTCCATATAACACTATGCAACAACCATATAATAACGTGCAACCACAGTACAACACAACAAAACCTCACTATAATACCACACAGTATAATCATGCGGCTCAATACAACATGCCAAGAGGAGATATGAAGGCTACAGAGGTGGAGGACAAGCAAGAGGATGTTTCAGATGAGGTAGAGGACCAATAGTGTGTCACAATTGTCAACAACCAAGACACTATGCAAGGGAATGTCTGCTTCCACCAACAACCCTTATGTACTGTCATGCATTGGACCATGATATAGAGGAGTGTCTGACGCTATTAGGAAATATCCAAGAAAAGAGGAACTGAAAAAAACAGAATGTTCAATGAATTTCAGCCGAAGCAAGGGATGAAGGAAGAAACATCAATATAGTTACTTGCGAAGGAGCTAAAACAGGAAATGACACAGCTCAACAAGAACCAGTACAAAACCAGTGGGTAAAGAAGAATGCCGAACTAAGGAAACAATTCGACACGCAGAGCGAGAAGGTGATATTTAAAGAAGCCAGACAAGAATTTCAGAAGGAAGACATAGCGTCGAATTCAACCGCGCAACAAAACAAGGAAGCATTGGAGTATGAGATGCCTTCATCATTTGATCACACTGACGAGATGCAACCCATGAGACAAGTAAGTACAATCAAAGGCTTTTTGAAATCATGTGTAAAAGTATAAGTGATCCATCATTTGTGAAAATATTGCAAAACATACTAGAAAAATGTAGCATAGAGATGGAAGAAAATATAGAACCAAAAACTGTCAATCACCTACATACAAGGAGAAGAACCAGTAGGGAGTTCAGAATGAATGCCAACATCAGATATTTCAACGTGGGAGACATCATACTGGACCTAGGATCTGAAATTAATTTATTACCAAAGAAGACATGGCAATGCATGGGAGATCCCACATTAGGATATTCACATGTTCAATTGAAACTGGAAAACAAACACAGATTCCTACCAATCGGTATACTGAAAGGTGTGAAAATAGACCTAGATGGTTTGCGCACTAAAGCAGATTTCGAAGTCATTGAAATAGTGGATGACACCACATCTTATCCATCATTTCTTGGTCCAGATTGGGCATTTGACAACCAGGCCATAATCAACTTCAAGACCAGTAAAATGACATTTGAGTCAGTAGAATACAAGGTCTTCATGCCATTAGAACCATCAAAAGGAGAGAGGTTTGTAGAACCTACTTGCCTAGAATTAGAGGAAATCGACTAGTTGTACAGAAAAACTGTGCGCGATGAGGATTATGTAAACCCAACTATAGATGGGATACTCAGTTGGAAGAGAATTACCTCATGTGAAACAGACTTAGGCACTTGTTTAGAGAACTGGAAACAAAGGCTACACGAAGTATCCACTAGAAGATGTGCAAGAATAGACCGCACAGTAAGATGGGTAGGCATAGAAATTAGAGAACCACCTAGTTTTCACATAATCAACGATTTGGAAACATTCTTAGCACAGTATGAAGAATAAGTCTTAGAGAAATAGAGACTGTTATCACTTGATCTAACACTCAAGGCCACACCTGTAAGATGGTGGGGTGCACACAAAGAGACAATCACAGACTGGTACCAATGTAAGTGGTTGTTGCACATAAGGTTTAGCGCAGAACATAAAAACAATAAGCAACAAAAGTATGATGGACAAATGTCACTAGAGGAACACTTGGAGGAGTATAGAACATTGTAGAAAATTACACCATAGGAATGGCCTCATCATTTCATACACACCCTAGAGGGCATACCGAAAAACTAGTATATAGACCAGGAATTGCACAAAGGAACTATGACCTGGATGACATTGCAACAAAATTTTACAGTTACTTTCTCATTCAAGCATGAGAACCCCAACATAGATGTCGTTCTTAAATGGATCAGGGGAGTGATATTCATCAAAGAGCCTGAGGTAAAATCTATCACAGAAGAACAACAACAAAACAAACAAAGAGTCAAGGCACTATTGTCATGTTACCATGTACAAGAGGAAGCACCAGATGAAGATGATCCACACAATATTCATATTGAAGAAGAAGAAGGAGAAAGAGATGTGGAAGGACCACCCATAGAATCAGAAGCTATTGACCAACATTGGAGACTACTAGGATGAGCAGACAATAGAAAGCATAACAGATTTACTGCGCGAGTACAATGACCTGTTTCCCACAACTTTTATAGAGATGAAGGGTATAGCTGGAGAGATAGGAGAAATGAAGATACCATTGAGACCTGAAGAGAGATAGATCAGAAAACAACCATGTAGATTGAACCCAATATATAAGCAGAAAGTCAAAGCTGAGATCGACAGGATGCTCGAAGCTAGAATCATAGAACCAATCAAAGAATCAGAATGGATAAGATCGATGGTAGTACAAGATAAGAAACAAGAATGGATACAGATATGTGTCGACTTAAGGAAGTTGAACGATGCATGCCTACATGACCCATTCCCTACACTGTTCATAGATGAAGTGTTAGAAAACGTAGTTGGACATGAAGCTTACTCTTTCACTGATGGATTCTCAGGCTACAATTAGATCAAGATAGCACAATAAGACAGATACAAGACCAAATTTGTGACATAATGGGGATCCTACTAATACACAGTCATGCCATTTGTACTGAATAATGCACCAACACTTCTTTCCAGAGTAGTCATTGTTGCATTTAAGGAATTCATCCATCAGTTCCTATAAGTATACCTGGACGATTGGATAGTCTATAGTTTGTTGAAAGACCAAGTAGAAGTCTTACGCCTAATGTTAGAAAGATGCAAAAATTGTTAGATATCACTAAAAATAAAGAAATTCATATTTGGAACACCGTTTGGGATACTATTGGGACATATAGTATGCAAACAGGTTTTATTAGTAGATCCTACAAAGATCGCAGTAATTGTTAACTTACCACCACCAAACACAGTTCATCAGCTCAGAGAAACATTGGGACACATAGGATATTACAGGAAGTTTATCAAGGGATATGCACAGATTAATGCACCAATGGAAAATTTGCTAAGAAAGGATACAAAATTTTAGTGGAATGATGAGTGCCAACACTGTCTAGATACTCTGAAGGAAAATATGGTCACCGCGTCGATATTTGTATTTCTAAACTGGGAGAAGACATTCTATGTGCATGTAGCTGCATCAACCATAGCGCTTAGAGTTATCTTGGTGTAGCTAGGAGTGGGAGACTTGGGTCACCCGATAGCATTTTCAAGAAGAAAGTTATCCGACTCATAAAAAAACTATAACACGACAGAAAGAGAAGGCCTAGCTATGGTCTATGCACTGCAAAAGTTGAGACATTACTTATTGGGGAAACACTTTAATATGTTCACAGATCACTCAACCCTAAAATATTTAGTCAACAAGACAGTGTTGGAGGGGAGAATCTATCGATGGTTACTCCTATTTCAATAATTTGACTTTGAAGTAATAGTCAAGCTAGGAAAATTAAATGCAGGACCTGACCACCTATCAAGAGTCACAAATGCAGAAGAACCTACGAATTTAGAGGACAAATTTCTAGATGCGAAACTATTTTCAGTATAGCTCGCTGATGAACACTTCACAGATATCATTCAATACTTGAGCATAGGTACTGCGCCGCAAGCGTATAACACTACGCAGAAGAAAAACCTGGTAGTATGCGCTACCGACTATCAACTAATTGCAGGACACCTATACAAAATGGGTGCAGATAACATGTTGCGAAGATATGTGTTGGAACATGAAATACCATGAGTTTTAGTAGAATCCCATGAAGGCATAGTAGGAGGGAATTACACATGTAAAATTACCACGCAGAAGGTATTACGCGTAGGAATATGGTGGCCAACGATTCACAAAGACTTGAAGGAGTACTGTCAAAGATGTGATGTTTGTCAAAGGGTAGGCAAACCCAACAGAAGGGAAGAGATTCCATTATGACCACAAGTAACATTACAGGCATTTGATAAGTGGGCAATAGACTCCATGGGACCAATCAACCCACTAGCAAAAAGATCATGAGCTAGGTACATTATCACCATGACATAGTACCTAATGAGATGGGCGAAGGCCACACCAGTGAAGGATTGTAGCGCAGAAACAACAATGCACTTCTTATTTGAGAAATTCATTACATGATCTGGGTTTCCAATAGTTTTGATGAGATAGCAAGGCATGCACTTCATAAACAACACCATCATCTCTATGAATGAAGAGTTTGAAGTCCATCATCAGAAAACCACACCATATCACCCACAGGCTAATGGCATAGTGGAAGCATTGAACAAAATCCTGGAGAATGCGATGACAAAGATTTGTAACGTCAACAGAGATGAATGGGACCTCAAAGTACCAGCATTATTATGGGCCTACACGACTACGTGCAAAAGGTTGACAGGGAACAGGCCATTTAAACTGGTTTATGGCCAAGAATTAGTGGTGCCATTAGAATTTCTAGTACCGAGATTGCGCGTAGCAAAAATTACAAAAATGACAGAACGAGGGTAGTACAGGAGTGACTAAATTAGTTAATGACCATGGAGGAAGACCTAATCTTAGCAGGATTCCACCAACAAGTTCAAAAATCAAGGGACAAAGCTTGGCATGATAGGCACATAAAGAAGAAAAATTTCAAGGAAGGAGATCTAGTACTGGTGTATGTCAACAAATCGTTTCAGCACCCAGGAAAGCTAAGAATGCATTGGCTAGGACCGTATGAAGTAAAATATATCACATATGGAGGAGATGTAAAGTTGAAATACTTATCAGGTGTAGAACTTAGAGGGAAAATTAATGGGAGCCAACTAAAGTTGTACAAGGACAATCGACCAGCCACCGCACAATAAAAAAAAAAGAAGGAAAGAGCCACAGAGGACCCAGTGTGTCGGAGAAAAATAAATAACACACACTTGGGAACAAAAACGTAGCAAGGAGAAGGAAAAAGGTCACATACAAAAGTGAAACAAGCAGGAAAAGGAAAGTTGGAAAAATCAGGATGACATGAAAGAACTAGGCGAAAGTAAAGGATAACAAAGACCAATGGGACACCACATTAAAACACATCAACTGGAGACATAAAGGAAGATTAATGGAAAGTATGAAACCATCAAAGATGCATTGAACCCACAGTTAAGGTGCATTAAACCAATAATGAAGGAAGCATCATCGACCAGCTTCACGGGAAACCCATACAACACACAGACGCAGGAGAAAACAATCTATTCATGAAAAAGAGCAGATAGAGAACGATAGAGGTCGAAAAGCACATAGGGAATTCATAGAGGTCACAGAGACGATTTGAACACAGCAAACCTTTGATATTCCACGCCATGGCACCGCCCAAGAAAAGAGAAGAAAGCTAGAGTGCCAGACCAACCAGAGTCAAATCTAGGTCACGAGGACAAGCGAAAGAAGGTGAACAATAGCCATCGGAGATCGTCAATGTCAATGAAATCCCATCTCCAGAAACAACACTGGTGATCCCAAAACCTATACTGGAATAAATCCCACAGCCAGCACCAGAGGGCATGAGTATAGATATACTAGCAGAGGTACAGGAGCAACCGAACTAGGATGCAGAAACCCTGAAGAAGGCGCAACCAGAGAACGTCGAAGAAGCTCTAAGAGTTAATGGAATGATGTCGATTCGGGAATCAACAGTTGACCCAAATGAGTCACAAATGACCATATCAGACCACCCACAAGAAGGAATGACTGAAGATGTCACGGGTGAGCCGAAAGAGAATACTAAGGAGCAACCAAAAGCCGTTGGAATGTTTTCTGGATGAAAAAGACAGGGAGAAGGAGCTAGCAGAGAAGATGAAGAATAAGTATGAAACCAACAGGGGGACAGGAGGGATCATTATCAAGAGGATCAAGGATGCTGTAACACATCTAGGTGTGAAATTATTAGCCTGCAAGATGCTCAGAAAATGCCGGAGGGAGGAATTTCCAGCTGGAGTTGTTGCAGTTGTAGCTCAATGCGCAGAAGGCACCACAATGATCTTGGCACCGTATCTTTTGAACCTATTCCTGGATGACTGCAAGGATGCGTTGGATATAGGAATATAATTTCACTATTCATGGTTGATCACATTGATATCCTTCATGGGATGGAAAGAGCCAAGGTATGTAGTTTTTGGCACCGGACCCAAACCAAATCAAGGAGCAAGATATTTGTTGCTCAGAGCCAAGCAAGAGGCCAGGAGCACAAAGACGAACGGGGCCATATTTGAAGGATACCTACATGACCTATAGGAAGAAATCTCCAAGATGTGGAGAATAACACCAGAGGTCATCGCGTGGTATAAAGACATCACTAATTTCGAGGCCACATGCCATACAATGTGGATATAGGCAAGGAAGGATCCTAATAAACATCGGATACTGTATCACAGAGAGTGACATCGACATGGTCATCAACGAACAGGATGATGAGTGGAAGACTCCCGTCCTTACTCAACAATTGCTAGAAAGAACAACGAAAGAAGAGGCAAGGCAGGGAGAAGCCCAGCCAAAGGAAATTCAAGTTCCCAGGAGACGAAGAATGGGCCAGGGAAAAACAACACCAATAGATGAAGGGCCAACTAAGACAGGGACCTAGAATGGAAATAAGGATAAGATGCATCCGGCCAAGGAGCAACAGCAACAGGCGGAGCCCATGCAAGAAAACACAACAAGTCCCAACCCATAGGAACTAGGGGGAAACAAGAGGCCAGCCATGCAAACAAGAGGCGCACACAAGAAATCAAAGGCAAAAAGAATGTCACTAGGGTATACAATCACAGATGAAAATAGAGAAATGATAGCTGAAATGGTCCAGGATTTTCTATCCGAGGACTTTGACCATGCTGCGAATCACAAGGATAGGAATTAAGAGGAACTGGAAAACATGCGGTAGCTCCTCAAGAAAATCGGGGAAGGTGTTGAAGGAAAATATCCATGCGGATAGGTAGATATCCTCTTGAGAGCTAGACTCTTAACTCTTAAGACAAAAGACTCTTATCGTGGACACTGACTTCCTTTTAGATCTAGATAAACTAATGTGTGAGGACGAAGGAGAAAATAAGTACCTTTTACCAGTGTTTGTCCCTGCAGGGTCCGAGTTGAACTCCAATCTTACGCTCCTCGATAAGACCTATAGATAAACAAGAGTACAAACAACTTCCTACTCTACTGAGATTAGTTTGAAATATATCTATCTATTAGAGACAAATTCATGTGAGATCAAACATAGATTTGAAAGAAACAAGACAAGCATATTATATTAAAGAGAACAACAACGAAGAATTCTTACAGCCATTGATGTGAGTGTAGTGGCTTCATCAATCCTTCCTCATTCAAACCCTTGATCAAACAATCCACACACCGAATGCTGATGTTCCAAAAGACACCTTCTTCATGAGATCATAGGTTGGATGCTTCACAATACTTTCCCTTCCTTTCACCATGAGAAGGCATGTTTAAATAGGCTTGGAGAGGCCCAACTACTTGAGATATCTTTGGGGTAAGTTGAGGATTTTCCTCCTCCAGTTATGGATCTTCCCTAAGATCATGGCTTGACCAAGGATTCAAAACCAACCACCTTCAGATATTGAGGGGATCTTTCCCTCAATCTTCTCAAAAAGAAAAAATTCACCCGGAATAGGTAGCGCTCCTCCAAAAAGTGCATCAGAGCATTATAGCGCTCCTTGAAAGAAGGATAGCAAGTGATGGTGTTACAACGCTCCCCCAAAAGGGTGGATAGAGTGTTATAGTGCCCCCTAACAGTGTATAGGGGAGCGCTCCTCTCTGAAATTCATTTTTATTGGTTCTCTCAATGGAAAGAAGGTTTATAAACTCTGTTAACCCATTCTTCTTCTTCAAAATCAATTGTTTGAGGTGTTTCAAGTGTCCTTCCTATGTCATTATAGGCACGACATAGACATTATGGCAGTATGATTTTTCTGACACTTGCGACACTTGTGACCAAAATGTGACACTTGCGACACTTGTAATGATGACACTTGCGACACTATCGAAGCGAGTAATTTTGAGGTGTAATAGATTTCCCGCCAAAGCATGAAGTTAGAAGACGAGAACTGATAACTGAAATGCTTTGTAGACTTTCAAGCAAGGGTACAGACTTAGAGAACCTGACGGAAGCTACACACAACCATCAAACAAATATTAAGACATGCTTCAAACCCAAGGCAGGCATACCTATTCTTGAGTGATAGAGACTTTCAAGGTATGGCCACCATAAATACACTGCGGATCCATAATTATATTGATAAAAGGTATAGCCACCGAAATACACTGTGGATATATACTCCCATGACCTAAACTAATTGTAGCCATGAATAATACATAGTGGATCTACGAGATGACAAGACATAGCCATGACCAATACAAAGTGGATCTATGTGACAGTATATGTGTCATTGTTCAAGAAAAACTCCATCGCAACCTGGGAAAAGTACATATCAGAGTGATCACTCAACCCAGGGTCTTCTTACTAATCCTGATGTAGTACGAATCTAACCATGTGAATAGATGTCCTGATGTCGAACATGGTAGAAACCACTTGATTACTGGTCAATGATGTAAACCGTTAACAAGTGTGAGGGAGATCACCATTGATGTCAATGATTCCCAAGGTACTTCTAGTACATTCCAATGAATGTGAATGGATGAGATGAAGTCGAACATCCATGGAATTATTTGATTAGAGGTCAATGATGTAAACCCACTATCGAACGTGAGGAGGCCTACCATTGAGGCATGCAGGTCCCAAAGTACTAATTGGTTTCTAAGTCTAGTTCCTAGATAATGTTTTGAAGTCGATAAGAATAGACTCGTCGAAGGAGGGCCTTGATGTATCCCCCATCAATGATGCGAAACAGACACAAATATGTAATTGGTAGATCAAATGAACATGGACTGACACAGGTATTGAGACAAGATATTTGTGATGGCTGACTTTTGAGGCGGATACTTCCCTTGAACACTGAGGCACAATAGCAGAAATATGACATGGACCAAAACACGATGATGCAGTGGATACTGTGACTTTCGTCAGGTGACCCAAAGGAGTAAGAAAAACTCAGAGGATTGGTTCAGTGCAGTGGTTCAACAGATTAAAATGCATGCAAAGACAAGGTGTCATGTTCAAGGGCGACCATAAGAGTTACTTGGTAATGTTCTCAAAAAATGCTTGGCTTACTTCTTTCAATTTTCCCCCCACCCAGATAAATGAGTACCTCTTTTTTATTTAATGAGCTCGATGAGGGTAACACATGCTCGATATAACTTACCTTCAGTGAGTTCCTCTTCCTTTGTTTGATGAACTAGAAGAAGTAAGGGTTCGGTCCCGTATGGGCCTGTCGATGTTTGTTTAACAAGTCCAAAGACATAAAACTCGAAGGTTTTTCATGATTATAGAGTCTGGAAAAACACTTAAAAGAGAACTCTCTTAGTTCCTTTTTCGTAAAGTAGTCTAATGAGACCGAAA
>SNQJ01S0064041.1:25057-40887 GCA_010110895.2 Picea sitchensis | reverse complement strand
AAGACATATAAGAAAAAGCATTCCGTGGTTTTCTCCCGATTTGGGTTTCCACGTAAAACAATGGTGTACTGTGTATGTGTGTGATTTTTTATTTCTTACTACTCATTATTGGATAATAATTCTACAAAGATATAACATTTGAAGAAAAAGGATTATAATTACGCTATTACTGATTCACCCCCCCTCTTAGTAATCCAACAAAAGCCTCCATCTGTCATGGGTAACATCATGCAACTCCCATTATTCATAATGTATCCTCCTAATTGAAAACACCAATCTCACCCCAAGGACTACTCTGTATGCAATTGGAAAATCTACTACTATAATAATAAATACTATGTGAATATGTGGGGTGACACTTATTCGAGCACATAAGTCTTTTATTTCTCCATAAGTTGGGACCTTCTTTCGAATCTATATAATAAATCCATTTTCCATATTCATATTACTAAGTACATTGCAAACCCATCACCCCCATGATCAAGAATGGAATCATGTTATTCATGGCTCACTGTCAATAATACAATTGTGCAAAATGAGCTCATCGGTCTCCAAAGAGATGAAAAATGGAAGGACTTTTCTGACATTCTCTTAGAATGATTGTAGTTGTTGATAACAATCATTATGAGTGAAGGCCTCTACCCTTGGTCCGTTTGTCATCCTTGCATTAAGGGCTTGATTTTTTTTTTCCTTCTGTCGAGGTATCTTGGCCACTTCCAAGAATGGGAGAGTAATTTGCACTTTATTTGATTGGCAATATTATATGGCATTTGTGATGGTGGATGCGAGGCATTCTGATTCCTCTCAGATTCAATTACAAAGGGTTCAATTTCATGCTTCCTTAGTGATATTTTCTTTGGATTTGTGGTTTGGATAGAAGTGTTAGGATCAATTAGAGCTCCTTTTGATTTAACCAATTGAGAAGAAACAAGATTCTTAGGCTTACATTTATTTGTCTGTGATCTGGTTTGCAGAAGGTTTTCTTTACAATTTGCATACACATCAGTATCAAAGTACATGTCTTTATCCATAAATTCCTTCTCATGGGTAGGCATAATCAAATCATCCCATTGAGTGGAGTTCGATGATTGAGATGCAAAACCATAATATTGTGGTCATTGGTCAATACATTCATTGTCTTCAAGTAGGTACTCATTGTTGTGATAATCATTGAGAATTGCAATGTTGGGTTGGGCATTCTACACTTGTTTGGAATGAGAGATGGTCTTCACCCTTCTAGGGCCATTGTCCAACCCTTCCTAGGTATCAGTGCTTTGTTTGTTAGGATAGGATATTGTGCAACCTTGGTCTCATATCTTCACCCCTTTTCAACTGTATGACTTCATTATGGAGTTGTTAGATAATTTTGTCCAACTGTCCAAGCTTTGAATGATGATTTTTGTGAGATACCTTACTAGTAATTGGGGCATTTCATACATGGGGATGTTATCCATGGAAAATTACTCTTCCCACACCTTTGTCATACAGAGATCGATAATATGTAGAAGGTCCCTATCCTGGGATTGATAGGATAGCCATATGTCTTTGAACTCGTCCTAATATGTTATTAGGATCAACATTACTTTCCAACATATCTTCTTCCATTTCATAGGCATTTCTCATGTCTTGTTCCAATGTGTTTATACGAGTGGATTCCAATGCATAGTTCACATTAGAGGGCATAGCATTATTGTAGAATATAATAATCATCGAATCATTTATACATCGACTTTCAGGTATTCATGGCAGAGCTCAAAAAAACCTGAGGTTAAAATCCCTGATTCTTTCACCCTTTTCAAGGTGAATTTGAGTGAACTAAGTAAGGAGGGTATGAT
The DNA here is from genome assembly GCA_010110895.2 of Picea sitchensis. Classification (NCBI taxonomy): domain Eukaryota; kingdom Viridiplantae; phylum Streptophyta; class Pinopsida; order Pinales; family Pinaceae; genus Picea; species Picea sitchensis. The sequence continues at coordinate 39,052 of SNQJ01S0064041.1, read as the reverse complement.
AAACAATTGGTTGGGTGTATTGGGTTAAAAAATATCCTCAATTTCATAAAAAAAGTTATAGATCCAATTGACAAAGACCAAAACCAATATGAGGCTAGACCCACCAAATTATGAAGGAATACCCCCACTAAATGTCATCGTTATTTAAGAAAGGCATGTCATACATTGCTAGAAATTGATTCATATGCCTTTCAGGACTTCCTGAACCATCACCATTGAATATGGGAAGACACCCTTGAGGTAAGTTTTGTACCTGCTATTGTTTTCCCCTCAAAGTCGAAGAGCTCATCCTCTGCCTTCTTCTTGTATTTTGTTTCTACTCTCTATCATGTGTTTGATAACCCTCGAGTCTTTCTGTGTCTACCATTTCAATCTCTTGTCCTCTTCTAGGAATATCAAGTGGCGACATGTATGGATATAAGAAGGGATTTGATCTCAAAAAATTCTTCATTGTAGAACTTTCATCCTCAACTATAAGTTATTGATTTTGTTCAAGAGCTCTTTTTTACTTTTGATGAGAACTCCTTGAAATTTATCTAGGATTCCCAACATAGCCTAATTTCTTATAGATTTTCCTGAATCATTAACACTCAACAATTAATTCCAATAAATTTGGGGCTCTTGCCCTACCACTCGATTTTCTTCTTGTGAAAGCATGTTCCAAGAATGTGTGAGATTAGTGCAGTCTCTAATTGTTTTTAGAGTAATATTAAAACATTGATTTAATATGCTATATTTATCTTCTAAGCCAACACATAAGTCCATTTGTATTGGATCTCCATGCAACATCTGTTCCCCATTGGATTTACCCAAATTTTGAAGCCATTTCCTTTTGGGAAGGGCTCAATGTTAAGGAAACTCTTTGATTTCCTTGAATATTCCCCTCAATGTTAGAGCCTTTCTTAAAAGGGAAAGGCTTCAACACATCTATATATCATTGCTCACATGTTTGCTAGTGTTTTGGTTTAGATATATGTCCTTTGTTCCTTTTGGAGTAGGTAGGTGCTTGAGGACAAGAATCTGGGAGATTCCTTGTTTGTTGATAAAGTCACATTAAAAATCAATACACTACAAGGAAAAGACCCTCTAGCGGAGGTTATAGCGGAGGATTTTAGTGTTAAAAATTTGACAAAAATTGTCAAAAAAACCTCTGCAAAAACATCCATTTTTGGTAGCAGATGGTTTTGTGGAGATTATAATAGAACTTCATTATAACTAAAAAAATATGGGTGTGCAAAAGTTGTAGACGATGTTTTTCCATGCAGTGCGCTTCACATACCATACAGATCAGTGCGCTTAAAACATTAATGAGCAGATGCCTACATTGCACAATAGACACCAGGCGAGTTCTAAAATATTGGAGCCCTGGTGTGTTTATACAAACTACAACCTAGTTCTTTAATAACAACAATGCACCGATCAAATCTATGATACCAAGAACTGATGGGTCCTCGAACTTAAATCCCTAGTGCTCACATGTCAACCAAAGCACCAGGGTTGTCCAAGAAATATGGGGCATCGGTGCTCTTATAAACATAAATGTGCCAGTTCCTTAATAGGAATAAAGCACCAGGAAAATCAATGATAACATGCAACGGTGCATTAAAAAACAAATAGGACCGATGCATGATGTTGAGAAGGCTTCGATGCAGACTCATGAAAGAGAAGCATCGATGCACTTATAAATTGAATGCACATATAAGCCGTATTATTATTATAATTTTTGGTTAACATATTATTAATATCAGTTCTTTTTCAATTTATGTCAGCACCGATGCATATTATGTTACAATATCAGTGCGTGTTATAATTAAAGGTACCAATGCTTTTTATCATTGAACACACCTATTGCCATTTTCTCTTTTAAAAAGCATCGACCTATGACTATGCACAATTATTGTTATTTTTTAATTCCATTTTTTATCAAAAAAATGACATATATCTTATAATAGTATTCATATAAATTAAATTTTGATTAGTGCATTTGGATATGATTTTTGGATTATCTTGTTATATCATCATTGCTCACATCTCTTCATTATAATATTTAATCATCCATATATTTATTCAATGATGTAACATTTCACATGAACATTTGACAACACAAAAGAATAAAACAAAACTTATTTTATTATATATGAATAAGAGGCTCTTTGTCATACAAAATGGGACCCTTATTGGTAACCCCTTGTCTTTCAATTGGGACAATACTATGTCCATTACATTAAACAAAATGTCTGATTTTCACAGACAATTATTTCAAAAAATACAACAACTTGCATTGATATCCAAATATATTGATCATCATTCTTTGTTGGAACTGTTGTTAGACGTGCTCGAGCTACTTCCACGACTTGGGGTTATTTGGTCAAATGTTTTGTTGATTGGCTCGATTATTTTCCTCTTCTTCAAATGATTCCATCTACAAAAATAAAAAGAAAGTGTAATGAGTGTATCTGCATTGGTGAGAACAATGAAAATTGAAATAAATAATATACATGAATGTAAATTGAAAAGCGACATACCATAGCAAGAATCGAGTCACGAATGATACACATTTTTTCAAAACAAAATATCATGCCTTCTATCAACAACTCTTCTGTTGGCACATTTCCATACTTTGTTTCCTACAGTTTTAATATACCCCATAATAAATTATATATTTAATATAAAATAATTTTTTTGTTCCATTAATTATAAAATGAGAGAACTAAAACAATGTAGATACTTACAAATTCCACAATTATTTTTTGATATGCCAACATATACTCACAACCCTTACTTAGCCCAATGTCAATCAATTCTTGCAATGACTCTTCTTTGTATGTTAGCACCTGTTTGAATACATTCAAGGATGGTTGTTATAAAACAACTTAAAATATACAAAAATGAAATCTTAAGTTAATGTTATAAGGAAATAACAATTACTCACAAACTTTGCTATCAACCCTTTTCTTCCTTGTCGTCCTATTTTATGTGCTGAATGAGTTCCATTTTGTTTTCTTTTATGCAATAAAATACTTGAAAATTAATAATTAATGCTAAATTATTTATTTTTATGTACTTAATAGGAAAATTCAATGATTTCATACATTTGAAGCACATTGTTGTTGAGATGGCTCCTCCTACGATGCAATTATGTCCATTTCTTTTACCATCTCCTTGTACACTTTTTTCGACATTCCTATTGGAATATTTTGGATATCAACTCATTGATCCTTTGGGATTTTCATAATCTTCTTGAAAAAGTAACATGACAATTAAATATTTTTATATTGATATATGAAAACTAAATATAACAAGACTGGTATTAATAAATTAGGAATGATTTTCCCAGATGGGGTGATTACTGACATGACGGGTGGACAACCAGCTGGGAGGACACATGGCCTAGTCTCCTGCCACCTCGAGCCAGCTCAGGCGCACTCAACTGCCACCATTAACTCGTGAATTTAACGCCTCAGCTGTCACTCCTCAGCATTCATTCGATTCTAGTTTGGTTTAATTTTTTAGCGTCTTTGGTCATGGGAATGTTAATGGTAATGGACTTGACGCAGTCACAGTCCCATCACCCTCCCTAGCTTGGTGGTTTTAGGTCTGTGTTTTGGAGTGCCATGGCTCATTCGATCCTTTGGCCTCCAGAGTCTTGGTCTCCTCCGGAAGTCGGTCCAGTATTTTTACTCTGGCTGGAGCTTTTGCGGTGCACTCATCCCTTTGCACCCAACACTTATTCTCTGGTCAATCACTGCTTCTCTGTCTGGCTGGTCTCGCGTCCTTTGAGCAACATATTTCACAACTTTCACGCACTCCTCATATGATTTTAGGTGGCTTTCACGATGCCTCAACTTAGAGGTAAGTTGAAAAGGGGCACAGCCTGGTATGTTGCTAAAGGAAGGGGCACGAGAGGGCATGGCCAACAGGATCGTCCGAGTTATCCTCAAAAACCTGAGTGTGCCTCCACCCCGGAGCCTCTCATCGCTACCACTCCGTTCTTCACACCTGATTTTCCTCCTCAGGCCAATACTCTTGATTTTCCTCTGTTGTTGTTTCCTTATGCTTGCCGAGTTGAATGGTTTGACAGTCATGGTAACTCCCTCAACTTAGCTCCAATGCTCAGCTCGTCANCCAACGTCCTCCTCCACCTCCACCTCCCTCGTTCCCTCAACTCCTTTGTCTTCTTTGTCCTCCCCCATTCCTTGTTCCAACTCCCCCACCTCCTCCTCTGACTCACCTCCACCTCATCCACCCTCTTCTGCTTGCTCCCGCTGCGCTAGAAGGAGCGTTCTTGAGGATTCTTTGGATTCCATCAAGCGAGGAATCGAGGACATCAAGGGAATCATCAATGACATGCAACACAAGGAAGAAGAGCGGTGGCGCCGAGAGGAGATTCTAATGAATTTTCTTCAGGATCTCGGATAGAGGCAAGCTAGGCAGAGAAACCATGCAAGAACGAGCAGAGGCTCGACCCCAGTGTTGAATAGCCCCTTCTGGCTCGAGTTTCCTGTGTTTTTTTTATGTTTTCAGCTAGTATAATTTACAATCTCTTTTCCTTGCATGGCTTCTCAGATCTAGGAATTTTCAGTCTTAGCATAGTCCATCTTTTTGGTTTTGGTCTGTATAGTCTAGCCAATAGAAATTTTTCCCTACGTGGCACACTAGACCTAGATCCTTTCGGTCTATATTTCTCACATCTTTACAAGTTTTGCATGGACATTATGAATTTTACGGCCATGTGGCAGCATTTGTTTCCCACCAAGGCAATGTTGTCACAGCCTCGTATGATAGCATGACATATGTAATTTTTCTGCTTAAGAGGTTTTCATACAAATCCTAACTTACAAAAAAAAAAATTAGGAATGATTTGTAGTAATATATACATATTTTAGAAAAGTATTTTTAGGAATATTACTTTTTGAATGATTATTTTTTTGTTGTTGTATGTTTTTTCTATTGCAAGTCTGACAGGTCTCATTGACCATTGCTATGGAAATGCTTCCTATAGTTTAGATATAACCTAGTTCTTCAAATCATTGGATTGATTTCTGTATTGTAAGTGGAAAGTACGTCTTTACGTTCATTCCACTATATCCCTCATTATTTTGTAAAAGTTTTCCCCCATTTCATTAACTTCTAGCACCACTCTAGATGAGCTAAGGACCAATTCATCATCATTTACATCTTCTTTAATTTTTATTTTCTTAGGATGACATTTTGTTCCTTCGTTGTTGGTCCCAATTGTAGAACATTAAACATATGTGAATTAATAGATTGTTTTGAACATGTTATCTAATATTTTAAAGTAAAAAATTAATGAAAATTAAAAAAAACATATATTGAATATAATTTTTTCCTTCACCTAGTTCATCCTTTTGCAATTTTTCCATCAAGATTTTATGTTCTTCTACACTTAGATCACAAATAATCTTATCGAGGTTCCTCATTTTATGGTTCTGTAGGACACACACTAACCAATACATCTTATTTAAACTTACATATAGTTGAAACATATTAATTTTTTATATAATTTACAAAGAACTTTCATTTTTAACATATTAATTTTGTATAGAATTTACAGAGAACTTGCCTTTTTTTCCTTTCTGGATGTGCTATCTTTGTATCCATAAAAATGTTTTTTTTTTTTTTTTGTAAGTGAGTTGAGATTCTATATTACTGTAAAGCTATAGTACAAAGGTAAAAACAGGGAGGGGTCCCAAGATCTGCCAAAAAGGAAACCAGATCAGGGACCTCATAGATGCGCTATCAACAAAAACGAGGGAGCTAGGCCGCCACCCTAGGAAACTAACCTAGATCCCTTAAGCTAGTTTGCAAAAATCCATAACTTAACATATTCAGTAATAGATAACAAAAAGTAGTGCATAAAAACCATGGTTGGTACTGCGCTAGTCCAAGATGATTGGCTGGCTTTCCTCTCCTTCCTTATTTGTTGTTTTTTCTTCTGTTTGCTCCACCATGCATGTCCTTATGATGTTGGCTGGTGTTCCACATTGTTCTGCAGAAGTTATGTCCATATGGTGGACGTAGCAGAGGTAGATGTAAAATTGTCCCACTAGTTGCTCCAGTTTTTCGTTTTGACTCCTTTGGTCCTCTGCTATTCCTTTGGCAATAGTCTCCAAATTGCTGAGTCGGTTCATGATTTCTGTGAGCTCCTTCTTATGTCCCCTAATCGCTTCCTTGCTGGTCTCTTTCCTATCATCTTTCAACATTCCTATCAACATTTTAGTGCGCCAGGCTTCTTCCACTGTTTTTTTGTAGAGGGTCATTCTTGGTTGAGTGGTCCCTAGGTCCTTTATCCCGTCGGCTTCTTGAATGGGTTCCTCCCATTCCTTGCCCTGGCGCTTGTTGCTGACTTCTCTTTCCCACCTGTCTATGATTGCTTTACCCTTGGGGTCGAACTGCATGAGGAAAGTACCCTTGGCCTCTCTGGCTGCCTATTCCACCTTCGTGATCTTTCGGGCGTTTGTTGGAAGAGCCTCCCCCTGGGGGCCTCTCTTGCTCTAGGTCTTCTTCCATCTTGTCATCTCTGCTTGATTTGGGTGGTACTCGTCTTGTGTTCATCCTCCTCTTTTTTCCATTCCTTCTTGGTGCTTAGTATGGCCTCTTTAATTTATTCTCTCCGATCTGTGGTTTCCTCTGATGGTACTTCCTTTATGGGGTTTTCCCGGCTACTGGCTTCTTTTGGTAATCATTGATCTCCTGTAGAGGTGTCCTTTCAGGTTTTTTCGCATTGATTTGGATCGTGTGTTCTTGGGAACCCTGCCATCATCCCTGCACCGCTCCCTTGTTTTCCACATTGTACACCAATAATTTCCTCCCCTTGTACTTGTGTATGGGTGATGCGTACTCAACCCTATCCATGGCCAACCATTTTGTTCTGTGTACTTTTCCTCCTGCTGGATATCCCTCCTTTTCTCCCATGAGCAGCCCTTGTACTCCTTTCTGGTGACAGGGCCACCGTGTAGTATCTCCTCCTGTGGTGTGACTTGGGTCTGTATTGGCATTTGCATTGGCATGTTGGATTTTCAAATTATGACGAGGTCCTACATGCCTTTCGAGTACTTCTGCGCCTCCAATCTCACTGTGGTCGTCCATACTTTGGCTGCCATCGTAGTCCTTTGTCACTATTTGAATGCAGCCAGTTCAGAACTAACCACTTGGGATGTTACTCCATATTGTGTCCAGTTTTGGTCCTGCTCCATCTGCACCTTTGTTAGCTATTCTATCCGCTAGGCCATTAGCTGACCTTCGTACCTAGCGTAACTCTACTGCGATCCCTGACTGCATGTGATTTTGAATTCTTTGCAGGGATTGCACCAAGCGCCAGTGTCTCTGGATTTTTCCCATTCTGGTACTGTTTTGGAGCTTCCTTACTGTGTTGATTACCAGCATGGAATCTCCTTCCACTATAGTATTGGTTATTGCTTCCCAACGTAGAATCTCGAGACTGGTCTCTAGGGCTCCAAACTCCACTGCATTGTTAGTTGAGTTCCCCAGACTCCCAGTATATAGTCGAATGATATTTCCTTGATAGTCCCTAATAACTCCTCCCAATCCTGTCCGACCTGAGTTACCTTTCGACACCCCATCAAAATTCATCTTGAGGGAACCCTCTGGTGGTTGTTTCCAGTTGCGCTAACCTATTTGGAGTTGTGCTGGCCATCTCACTTGAATGTGGTTGTGTCCGTCCTTCAGTTGAAAGGCCTCAAGAATTCGAAGATCCTAGGTTGTGAGTTGCACGCTGCTCGGTTGGCAATTGTGGCTCTGTACCGTTTCTCTTGTCATGGAGATGATGGTTTCCTTGATATTTTCTACCGTCCATTTTTGGTTCTTGAAGATGTGCTGGTTCCTTTCCTTCCAGATTACCCAAATGATTATTCTGGGAATGAGGATCCAACTGAGATTCACCTTTTCATTATTGTTGTAGTTCTCTTTCCAAGTATTTATAGTTGTGGATATATTCCCTCTAATCCTGTTAGTTGTCGGAAGATGCTTGCTGCCTAATCCCAGACTTCTGCTGTGAGGGTACATTCATCCAGGAGATGGTTCATTGTTTCCTCTTTCTTCACATAGGTGACATCTAGAAGGTCCTATAAAACCTCGCTTCTTGAGGTTTTCCCATATTAAGATTTGATTGTGGAGTATTAGCCACTGGAAGATTTTTATTTTTTGGCCATTGTGGGATATTCCAGAGCTTAACCCATTGTTGCACTGGGTCTTCTTGGTCCTGGTCCACAATGTAGTGGCGTACTTCTTTGAGTTTGAATTCCCCGTCGTCCTTGTGCCCCCATATCAGCTAGTCCATTCCTTTCGCAACTGTTATTTTTCGTTTCCCCAGTTCCTCCTCCACTTCTTGTACTATTTCTGCAGTTTGGTCTTTATTCTGTGGGGTGAGAGTGTTCCAGATTCTCCAATTCTTGTGGTCTATCTCTTGCTTCCAATATTGATAGACTTTGGTTTTTCCTTGCGCAAGCATCTCCTGTTGGATTTACTCCCTTCCGAGTTTTTCCAATCTAGGTTCTTGTTGCCAGGTGTCCTCCTAGAATCTTGTGGTTCTGCCATTTCTTACCTCCCAAAAGCTATGTGATTGGATCCAATCCTTGTTGTTCCATGCTAGGTTCCAGATGGTAGACCCTACCTTGGTGCCTTTGAAGTGGATTTTGTCCTGATCACTTATGTTTGAGACATATTTTTCCTTCCATAGTTTTACCCATGGCATCGTGGTTTCTTTGACCCAGTGCCACCTGAGTTTCTCCCCATAGGCATCATTGGTCACTTGCGGGTCGTGTAGCCCCAGGAATCCATTGTTTTTTGGTTTACAAATCTTATCCCATGCCACCAATGTCCATTTTTTCTTTGTTTCCACTCCTTTCCAGAGGAAATCTCTTTGTATTGTCCTTATTTTTTGTATTATCCCCTTGGGGGTTGGGAATACCGACATCTACTTGGTTAAGATGAGTCTTTCGGCTAGGTTGAGGGATCTGTATGTCCAATTTTTTACCCGATCTTGTAGCCTGTTGATTACTCCTTCCCAAGTGGACATTTTGTAAGCTTTATCTGTTAGTGGGATCCCCGGGTATTTGGTTGGAAGTGTTTTGTGTTCAAAGCCTAGAATGTTGGCCAGATTTCTCTAGATTGCAGGGTTGGTATTAAAGAAAAGGATCATAGATTTTGATTGGTTTATCTCAGCTCCCGAAGCTTCCCCAAACTCATCTAGGATTCATTTGTAAGCTTTCGCTTCCTTGACCGTGGGTATGCCATGAAGTGTGGTGTCGTCCACAAATTGTTGGTGTGTGGAGGTAGGACAGGTCGCAAGGGGTTTGATCCCTATTATTTCCCTTGTTGCGGTTGCACTCTTTATGCTTCGACTGAGACCTTCCATCATTAGAATGAAAAGGAAGGGAGGTAGTGGGTCTCCTTGTCTGATGCCTCTAGTGGGCCATAATGGGTTGGTAGGGGCTCCATTGACTAGGAGTGAGTAGCTTGTAGTTGAGACTAGGCTAACTATCCAATTGATCCAGTGTTGGGTGAACCCGAAGGCTTCCAGGGTCTTGACCATATAATGCTAGCTAATTTTGTCATAAGATTTAGCTAGATCCAGTTGTATTATCATTCCTCCTTGTTTCTGAAGCTTCAAGGTGTGGATAAGTTCATGGGTGTGGATGATATTGTCCATTATTTGTCTTCCTTCCACGAAACCTTCCTGTTATTGTGAAATGAGTGTGGGTAGGAGGGGTTTCAGTCTATTTCCTATGACTTTGGAGATTAACTTGTACACCACATTGCACAGTGCTATCGGTCAGTACCTGTTAGGGGTTTTGGTTTCATTTTCTTTTGGGATAAGTGTAATCATTGTGGCATTTAGCGCTTTGAGAATAGAGGCTGACCTTCTAGAGTCTTCCACTACTCTATAAACATCATGTTTGACAACTTCCCAGTAGGATTTGAAGAACTCCACTGTGAAACCATCTGGGCCTGGGGCTTTTCCATTGAAAATTTCCTGGAGTGCTTCGTCGCTTTCCTCCTCTGCTATGGGTTTGTTCAGATTATTATTTTTTTCTTCAGTGACCATTCACGGGATATACTGTATTATCCTTTGTATGGCTACTGTTTTGTCTTGGTTGGGTTCCTGGGCTATCCCCTGGAAGTGGTTTACCAGAGCTATTTCTATGTCTTTATGTGAATCTCTCTCTATTCCATCATGATCCCTGATCTTTAGGATTTTGTTGTGGGCTCTTCTGGCCATCATTGTTCTATGAAAAATCTTGGTGTTTCATTCCCCTTCCTTTAGCCATCTGATCCAGGACTTTTGTCACCAAAGGGTTTCTTCTTGCTGACATTGTTTCTCCCACTCCTGGGTCAGCTGGAGTTCTTCCTTTTTTCGTTCCTTTGCGTAGCCCTCCAATATGCAGGCTTCCTGGAGTATTTTCATTTTCCCTTCTATATTGTTCTTTTCTTGGTTTATATTCCCAAAGGTGTCCTTGTTCCACTCCTTGAGCCTATGTTTGATGTGTTTGAGTTTTTTGTAGATTTTGAACATCCTTGTCCCTTGCTCTGGTTGCTCCTCCCTTCACCATTGTTTTATTCTTTCTTGGAAGATCGGGTGTTCCAGCCAGAATTTCTCAAATCTGAAAGCCCTGGTTTTTTGGTGTGGTCTAGAATCCTGCTTCTAGTTGTACCGGCCAGTGATCTGATCCCCCCCAAGGTAGGATATTGCAATCTAAGGTCAACCCCTACATTATGATTGACTATGACACTAGGAATCTATCAAGTCTTGTTGCTACCTGATCTTGATTCATCCTTTTATTATTCCAGGTGAACTGGCCGTTATTAGTTTTTAAATCTACCATCTCCACTGTGTTAATGAAGTTTGAGAAATCCTCTGCATCTCTATCCAATCATCTTATCCCTGCTTTTTTCTCTGCAAGTGACATGATGATGTTGAAGTCCCCTGCCAGGATCCATTGGAGGTTGTTTGATCTAGTTTTAAGCTCGTCTAGGTCTCTGATCATTCCTTTTCTTTCCTTTACCGCCTGGGATCCACACACATTAGTGCATATAAGCACCTCTGTATTCCCAATGATTTGCATGCGTACCGTAAGGGTGTGTCTGGTTGCTTTAGCTACTATTAGGCTGAGTACTTGTGGGTTCCACAGGGTAAGGATTCCCTCTGCCATTTGTTGGCCTCCAGTGGCCATCATTTTGTACTTGTGCTAGTGTTTTTGAATGATGGTTTCCATTTTGTCTGTATTACACTTTATTTCTTGAATAAAACAAAGATCTAGTTGTTTTTGCTTTAGTCTATTTCTAAGGATTTGTTGTTTTCTTGCGCTGTTTAGGCCTCTTATATACCAGGTTATGACCTTCATTTTAAACATGCGTGGGGGATTTGGGGAAGATTTTTTTGATCTTACCCAAGTTTATCAGTAATGCTTCGAGCTCTTGCAGGGCTACACTATTTTATTTTCTACCTTTTTTCCTCTGCATCTTCTTGGGTGATAGCTGTGGTTGTCCCTTGCCTTCTTTAACTTCTAGGTGTCCAGTCTCCCTGTAAGTACACTTTTGGACACAAGCTTTGGCTTCCTCCCTTTGTAGGAACATGTACTAAATGCGGTCTAGTTGCTCTATTGGTACATTCTCTACGCCCTGCTTTTTCCATTGTTCCAATATGTTCGTGAGATCTATCCCTTCCCTTTCCACAAGGTATTTGAGATTAGGATCTTCTGTGCCTACTTCTCTTGGGGTCATTTCCACATCTCCATCTGCTTCTTTCATGGGGGTGTTGTCATATTTGATTCCTCCCTCCATTGGGGTTGCACAACTTCCTTGTCCCTTCTAAGTACTTGGCCGATCGTTGAGCTTGTTTGTCTTTTGTTCTCTGACTTCCTGAACTGTTGCCATATACTGATCACCTTTTACTTGTTTGGTATATCCATCCTGTCCTTTCGTTTTGTTTCGGGCCTCCAAGTTGATCCCTGCTGAGGCTTTGCCTTGCTTCTTGTTTTCTCTACTCCTAGGGTTTGGTTTTACAAAACCTTCCTCATCCAACTATGTTTGGGGTTTTCCGTTTCTTGATTTTTATTAAGAGGGCATTCCCTGATCAGGTGACACTATTATGTTTTCAAAGTTATCTGAATTTTTATTTGCACACAAAATAATATATTCATCTTAAATTATTTTCCATGATGCATCCACATGACTTGTAGTACATCATAGTATACATTTTAAGCTTAAAATCACCTTATTCTTAAAAATAATTTATTGTTGATTTTTCTCAAATGTAGGGAAATAAACTTACAATATCAAATGACCAATTCTTCAAATTTTAGCCTGTTCCATATTGCTCAAAGTCCATTGCAGATTTCTCCCTTTCCATCTCGAGCAAGTTCGTATTTTATTTATATTTCGATTATCTAATTGAATTTATTTTTGTTATCCATGTCAATCTAAATAAAAATGTATCCAAATTTGCAGGATCCTGATTCAGAATCAATTTCAGATGCAAATAATATTCCAGTATCAATTCAAAAACATCGGAAGCTCTTATCAGAAGAAACATACCACAAGCAGTTGGTAGATGAAAATGGACAACCACTTTACGCTGCCAATAGTAACATGCCATCTTCCAACCACAATTCTGGGTCAATGATGGTAATAATTATTTTGTATAATGTGATTTGAACAAACCAATTACATTGTGCTTACTAATATCATCGATGTACTAATATTCAATATTTTTGAAATTAGGATTCTATTGATGATGAACGACCTACCTATCATCTTTCGTTGCACCCCACTACAATGTCAAATCGAGAGAATGATGGAATAAGAGAACAACTTGGAGAGGAAGCATACCAAGAATGGTTGAATCAACCACCTATTCAATTCCCACTACATCCAAATTCACCAATTAGGAATGACTGCAACAATAGTAGTTCTTCACAAGTTGGCAATGGAATCAATGAAATATAGGTTGGTATGGATGATTATTTACATGACACACTTGCCATGGAGACAATGTTGTTAGATGCATTCCATAACGATGAGCGAGGGGATTATGCTCATATCACTGATACCTTATTCGAAAGTTTGAAATATGCTTCCACCACCCCTCTCTTTGGACCCAGCTGATCAAAGTCTACCCAAATGGGGACGACAATGTTACTGTAAAACTTGAAAGCAAAGTTTGGCATGTCAAACACACATTTCCCGACAATATTGAGGTAACTGATCATCATTAAGTCCCTTGTAATTTGAGAAATCTTGTCACACAATAAACATTAAAAACGACTGATTTTGTGAACATTAAATAACATTGTACATTTCTGTTTCCCACTAACTATAGGTTATTCAAAGATAAGGTTCTTTTGAGTGATAATGTCTTCCCCGGTAGGTGGAAAGAGGCAAAGAAAATGTTGAAAATATTGGGTGTTGAGTACATATCATATCATGCATGTCTGAATGATTGTATTCTATATAGAGGAGAATATGCAGATAAAGAGATATGTCTAAAATGCAGGCATGACATATATCATAAATCAAATAAAAAGGGTAAATCACATGGTCTTCCTCATAAGATATTGAATCACATGCCTGTAATCCCAAGGATTCAAAGGCTCTTTCATTGTAAAGAATTAGCTATGTTGCAGGGATGGCATGCCTCACAAAGAAGTGAGTCAGGAGTCATGTGAATCCAAACTGAGTCAATAGCCATGAAGCATATAGAGAATACATGGCCCGAAGAATTCAAGGATGAAGTATGAAGTCTGCAACTCAACATAGCCATGGATGGCATCAACCCATATTCCCTCCAAAAAACCAACTATTATGTTTGGCCTGTAGTAGTGATCAATAACAATACCCCCCCATGGTTGTCTGTGAAGAATGAACATCTTATGTTGGCTCTTATAGTCCTTGGTAGAAGACAAGTGAAGAATATGGATGTCTACCTACAACCATTGGTAGATGAATTGAAGGAAT
>SNQJ01S0064040.1:45322-56593 GCA_010110895.2 Picea sitchensis | reverse complement strand
ATTATTGATTATTAAATATCATATATAATAAGTAAATGATAATAATAAATAGTTATTGATTATTCAAGGGATGCATCCTTTCATGGATGGTCACCTTATATTCCCTATATATGGAACACTCATTATTGTAATAATATATTGAACATCAATCATATCTCATATAAGAAGAAAGATCAACATGGTATCAGAGCAGGATTGGGCTAACTCTCTCACAGGAGGGCCCATGATCCTGAAAGAAAGTTGTCTATTGTTCAACGACCAATTCATTGGATTCAATAGATTCAGACACTCTCAGTAGTATCTCTGGACACAGATTCCAATGCAATTTGAGGCACTAGAATTTGGAGTTGACGCACTCAATGATGAAGAGTGGTTGGTGTTAGCTGCAGCACCTGGATCAATATGCAAAAGCCATTATGGATCAAGGAGATCATGTGCATGATGAGATATACATTGTTGATCAAGTATATAGTGAGGATCGTATTGGCTCTAGTTCTCGCACACAGATTTTGCTCATGGGCTAATTTTCCATGGTTTTTTCAAAAACGAGATTCACTATTTTAAAAATGATTCACCCAAATTCTAAAGGATAAAATTATCTTACCTTAAAAATCACCAAAATTTTATAAAAACTATATAAAATCCCTAGAAATTTGAATATTTTTACAAAAATATCGCCAAACATTTATAGTTGGCATATGAAGAATTCGTAATATTCTCCAAGGTTTCTACATTTTAAATAAATTTCCATCCTTAAAATCATCCCTGATTTCAACTTCTTCATCGAGTTTCTTTTTTATGGTCATGAGCGTCTCGTCCAAATTCGACATCATTTCTTTTCATGACAGAATTACAGTGCAGACACTTGTATGATTCTTCCTCTTATTGGATTTATGCAAGAATGCTAGACGACCATAAGGTGCAGTCATTCCATGCTCTCTACATACAATAGCACAAACATGAACATAGTTTTGTGTCTCCCCCTCCTTATCGTTTGGACGAACTTGCAGATTCTGCCACAGTAGATTTTGCATCGTGTCGGAATGAGCCAAAGGGAATTGCAGGCCTCTGTGGGTTTTGAATTGGTGTGCAGCGCCACGTTGTATCTAGATGTATACGTTTTGATTCTTTCATCACATCCGGAATCCAAAAAAGATGGAAGCTCCAAGGAGCTCACCACCAAGATTGGTGAAGGAGTAACGCCAACACACAGAGAAATATCGTTGAGTTTTGTAACCTATTTTTGTGGATGTCGGAAAGAATCGAACTGCTGACAACCCACATAATCAAGAATTTATCACACCCTCTATTTTTGGGTAATCTCAAGTTCCTTAGATGTTGAGATTTAGAAAGTTTATTTTTATAGTTGTATAGAGGCAGAGCACTGATTTGAGTGCTACAAGGCCTTCAATGATAGTTAAACATTGGATTAAAATAGGGTCCTTTCCTTATTAGCATGGAAGCCAAATTGCTACATTGGCACGATAGAGTACCCATATATGACATATGGGTTATGAAAACTTGGGTGACATGCTAGATAATGCACATAAATATTTCCCAGAAGGTAGAGAATCTGGGCCAGTGCAAACTAGAGAAATTATTGCGGTTGTTGTAGATCACGAGATCAAATTCGATGAGAGAAGGATAGTAATATTCCAAGTGAACTGGTCGTTTCTCGGTTCAGTGTTGCATCGCATGATATTGATGCCTCTTTCTACGTGTGTGTTGATGTGTATGAACTTGAGAAGGGTCATGTTGCGACTTAGACAGGACCCATGCATATTGGAAATGATCAGCATGTACTGCAGCTACGCTCTGCCGAACTTTATGGCCAATAGTATTATGCATCCATTTCACATCTATATGTTTTCTCACGGTCTCACAATGCCAATGATGAGATACAGATAACCTAACCCATGCAAATGAGTACCGTGAGGATGACATACGAGCATCACTAGTCCTAGGCCAGGACAATGAGTGTATGATCTGCTAAGTGAAGTCTAAATTTGGACATGACCGTGCGTTAATGGAGGCTTCATCATCTACAAGGTTATTAAAAATAAAAAATAAAAAAATATGTCACATGGTGACCACCTTGATCATTATTTGTATCATGAATAGGAAGTGTGTTTGTAAGGATAACATGAATCTTGTGTCAATGTGTTGATGTTTGAGACAACATCATGAGACATTCTCCCTAGAGGGTCCTGGGTGGACTACTAGAGGGGAATGTGGACTTCATATTCACGTGCCTAAGAAGGTCATATGAAGGAACCAAGAAATTGGTTTCACGAGGAAACCATGATATGTCTTGGGGTACATTAGCTACATGAGGGAACCTCGATGTGTCCTAGAGAAGGCATTGGTTCCATGAGGAAACCTCGATATGTCTTAGACATGTGTCCCATGAGGGAACCATGAGATGTCTAGTATGGACACAGTTCATGAGTGAAGCATGAGGTTGGACACTCCAAGATATTTGGGTGTCCAGTATACATTCATTTACCAAAGGAGAAAAGGACCAAGCTAGACTCTTCAAGCAGAAATGGTACATTTGTGGGTTATAGTGAGTCTTCGAAGGAATACCGAATCTACATCCTTGGTCAGAGATATATTGAGTAAGAGACATAAAGAGATGGTACCTTTTGAGAGAACAAGATACCTAAGAGATATCCGTGCTATGCCGCAGCTATGAGCCACATCATTAATTATAAACCTTCATTTTATGAGGAGGCAACTAGTCATCCAATATGGAGAGATGTCACGATGGAGGAGTATCAATCCATCATGAAGAATGATGTGCGGGATATTGTTCTGAGACCTAAGGGGAAGTTTGCATTGAATTCCAAATGGATATACAAGATCAAACACATAGTTGATGGGAGAATCAAGAGGCACAAAACGAGATTTGTTTCTAGAAGATTCTCTCAGGTGGAGGGAATAAATTATGAGGAGACATTTTCTCCTATTGCTCGATACACTTCTATCCAATTATTTCCCCTGTAGAATCCATGGGTTGGAGAGTACATCAGATGGATGTAAAGACAACATTTCTCAATGGAGAGATTAAGGAAGAAGTATACATCGAGCAGCCAGATGGTTTCGTAATACATGAGGAGGAGTCTCATGTGTGCAGGTTGAAAATGGCCTTGTATGGAATCAAGCAACCACCTTGATCCTGGTATGCAAGAATTGATGGTAGCCTGATGATTTTTGGGCTACAACAAAAGTGTTGTCAATTCTAGCTTGTACTATAAGACTGTTAATTGTGAGTCCCTGATTTTGGTCCTCTATGTTGATGATTTATTCCTCATCAGTACATAGATATTTATTATTGAATGCAAGTATGCGTTGGCCTCTGAGTTCAAGATGAAGGACCTTGGCATGATTCACTACTTCTTGGGACTAGCGGTGTGGCAGAGAACTGATGAGACCTTCCTGATTCAGGAGAAGTACACAATTGAGATATTGAAGAAGTTTGAGATACTGAACTTCAAGCCCGTGGCTACACCAATGATGATGAATCTGAAGAAACTAAGTGTGTCTTCATCTGATTATGACGAAATTGATCTGAATCTGTATAGGCAACTGGTTGGATAACTGATGTATCTGGTTAACACCAGAACAAATAATTGCTATGTAGTGAGTGCACTTAGCCATTTTATAAGTCAACCGAGATAGACACACTATATTGTTGTGGAGCATGTGTTGAGATACTTGCGAGGCACAGTTCGACATGGTCTAAGATATACTTCCAGTATTGATATGATATGGCAGGAATATATTGACTTTGATTGGGTAGGGGGCGCAGTGGAAAGAAAGAGCACCTTTAGGTGTTGCTTCACTTTGGTATCTCCCATGGTTTCCTAGAGTAGCAGGAAATGAAGTTTTGTGGCTTTGAGCACAACAAAAGCAGAGTACATTGCATTAATTATGACAGTTCATGAAGTAGTGTGGCTTCACAAGCTCCGTGCTGATTTATTCGAACATGTGTTGGATTCCACCATTATTCACTATGGTAACTAAAGTTGTGTGAAGATCTCTGATAATCCAGTGTTTCATGACAAATCAAACCACCTTGAGATCAAGTACCATTTCATCTGAGACATGGTGCAGAGGAAGGAAGTATTGGTGTATTACCTTCCTATAGATGAGAAAGTTGTTGATGTTCTTACCAGACCAGGATGAAGTTTAAGTACTTCCATGACACACTTGGCATGGTAGAGAATACCTCCCTAGCTGAGAGGGAGTGTTGATGTTTGCAGCTTCCTGAGACAGTCTCTAGATCATACTCCTCTGTGACTGAGTGGATTTGATATGTGATGACATTTATCCGAGAAGGGATAAGTGGGGCACTTATCCGAGAAGGGATAAGTGTGGTTGGGCTTATAACCCAACGTCCCATGTGGAGAGCACATGAGGACATGTCAAGGGAGTTGACCCTTGACGTCATACACTATGGGAGTTGACCGTAGTGTTTCTAGAGGGTGTAGCCTCTAGAAGTCCACATGGAGTGCCATGTGTCACAAGCTTTCTCCAGATCGTACTCCTCTGTGAATTGAGTTGAGTTGATCTATGAGGACACTTATTCGAGAAGGAATAATTGCATTTAGGCTTATAGCCCATCATCCCATGTTCATATAACTTGAGGACATGTCAAGGGAGTTGACCCTTGATGTCTCACACTATGGGGAGTTGACCTTAAGTGTTCCTAGAGGGAGGGAGTAGCCTCTATAATTCCACCTGGGAGTGCCATGTGTGACAAATCTTTTACTACTATGGTGGTTTTGTACCACTGGCGGAGACTACGTGTCTCTGGACAATAGTTGTGTACTACTATGGAAAGATAACTCCCTAGCTAAGAGGGAGTTTTGATGTTTCAACATCGGGCATAACTTCTCCTACATTGGGCTGCAGACCAAGGGAGATAGGATACATTTATAACAAAGGTGAACTTGTTATAAATGGGCCCAGACATAGTCCTTCCTTGATAATGACAAGGAATAATATGGACTTGAGGTGCTTGAAGTGATTTACACATGTCAGATAGCATCAATCCGACATTCACTCATAGGTGTGTGCCTGTGGTGAAAGATATTGGTATAGTTTTTGTCCTAGTCATGGCGATTTGATAAGGAATGATAAAGACTCAAGATGCTACATGTTATTACGTGCGGACCCAGAGTGATCTTGAATTAATTGGCTCAAAGGTAGAGCCGCAGAAGGAGTTTCTCCTCGATTCAGGTGGGAGAGAGATGTCTCCCAAGACTGACAGACAAGTATCATGAGTCTAGGGTGCAGTTTGTATACTTCAAAGACAAGAGTGGCATGTTGCAGAATTTCTCCCTCGTTGAGAGGGAGTGTTTATGTTTAAAAAACATCGGGAAGACATTCTCTAAAGATAATAATTAATAATATGATTATTATTGATTATTAAATTATTAATATGATTATTAAATTATTAATATGATTATTATTGATTATTAAATATCATATAAAATAAGTAAATGATAATAATAAATAGTTATTGATTATTCAAGGGATGCATCCTTTCATGGATGGTCACCTTATGTTCCCTATATATGAAACACTCATTATTGTAATAACATATTGAACATTGATCATATCTCATATAAGAAGAAAGACCAACAGGAATAGGCCTGGTGGTTGGTTTATACATTTCTCCAATCTAAAAGTAGTCTTAGTTTTTATTTTTATTATTTAAATCAAATCCCTTTTCAAGATGGGCACTATTATAGAATGATAGGGATGATTGACGAATATCAAGACTTTGATATTTTTGTATTCATATTTTTAATGGAAAAACCAAAAGATTAAGGTGTTTTCTCATTTTACAAATATATATTAAAGTATGGTACAGGTAAATTAAATAAGTTATTTTGGATTTATTAGTGAAAAGAATAAATTTTCCAATTTTCATGTGCAAATTTTTTAAATTTAAAGAATATTAGGAAATATTTGCATTAAGAAAGATTCAATGGTTATTCATATTTTATAGATACAAGCTAGTTTGACATTGTTAATATGGACATTTTTTGTTACACGTTTTATTTACATGGATTACAAAATCAATCCTTAATTACAATTATCACATATGCATCAATAATGAATGGTGAGAGCTAATAGGAATCAATCAAGTAGCCACCAACCATACAAAGATTTCTCATCTCTGGACTAGACATTTCTTATCCACCAACCATATAAATATCTTTAATTCTATAATTAACAATTGAAGAACTAAATCATTAGATGATGGAGATTAAAATAAGACATTAGTATTAGGTGTATCCCCACCATCCAACAGTGCACCATCCATCCTATTTCTAAAATAAAAATTCCTATAGAAATAATAAATTGACAAGGGTGAGTGCAAGCTAATGATGGTCTCTCATGACGTGTTAGTTGCAATGCAAACCTTGGAAAAACAACAATTTGTTAACTTGGAGGGATTATTCAAGCTACTTTTACAATCAATTTGAATATGGTGTAAGAAGATGAAAAATAGTAAATTGAATTAGCTTTATGAATATACAACTTTTATTGTAGAAATTATGAATAGCTATGTCAAATTTGATTTTTTCTAATAGTAGTATCTTTTTTTTCCAACAAAATACAAGGTATATATTTTTGTTCGTGTAGTTTTTGAGTACATTAACAATCAAATTTCGTTCCAAAAACTTGTATACTTGTAGAGAAACCACTTTTGTTGTGTCATGTATTTTTTGGAAATTTATAGTATTAATTTTATATTTTTTTTAAATTATAAAAGTTAACATATCCCTGAAATTACAATGTCTTTTGTTTGTGCATGCTAAGAGGGTCTTAACATGATCAAAACAATTAATGTTTTTCTAGATCGTAGGTATCGGTTTCATATAGTGCCACATATAACTCATTCAAGAAATGGTTAAGCCCAAACAAAATTATAGTAGAAATAAAAGAGGTATGTATTCTAGGATTTTATATATGTGAAGACAAAAATAGATTAAAAATAGTAAACACTATTAATTTTAAAAAAATTTTGTATATTTGGAATCTTCATAGCTGACTCTATCTATGTCTCTAGTTTCGTCAACAAATGAATTGTTTCTCCTATAAAGAAATAATGTCAAAGATGGATATATAGAGAGGTATTCACAAAATGGAGGTTTTTATCAATTTGTAGATCAAATCACT
Organism: Picea sitchensis; assembly: GCA_010110895.2. Lineage (NCBI taxonomy): Eukaryota > Viridiplantae > Streptophyta > Pinopsida > Pinales > Pinaceae > Picea > Picea sitchensis. Next base: position 49,396 of record SNQJ01S0064040.1, on the reverse strand, counting down.
GGGTTTGTCATCCCGAACCTAAATATGAGCCAACCAAGTGAACCTCCCTCTCCCCCTCATAGTCTCACAAACTCTCTCTACTTCCATTATATTCCTTTCTCTCTCTCCCTCCCACACTCTCGCAAACACACTTTCTAGCACCCCTCTATGTCTTCCTCTCTCTCCCTCTCACACTCTAACACACTCACTCTCCACCTCCCCTCTTTGTCTTTCTCTTTCTCCCTCCCACAATCTATCACATACACTTTTTGTCCCCAATATATGTCTTCCTCTCTCTCTCTCCCACACTCTAACACACTCACTCTCTACCACCCCTCTTTGTCTTCTTCTCTCCCCCTCCCACACTCTAGCACACACACTTTCTATCCCCCCTCTATGTCTTCCTCTCTCTCCCTCCCACACCATAACACACTCACTCTCTACCTCCCCTCTTTGTCTTCCTCTCTCTCCTTCTCATAGTCTCACACACTAGCAAGTTTGGTACATTGCAAGGAAAGGCATGGTAAGGAAATAAATGCCCTTGACCTAGACCTGGAAAGACATGTCAAGACCTAGACCTAGACTTAGACTTAGACCATGACCTATACCTATGATCCAAATTATTTTCAGAATGAAATGAAAGAAAATATATTACAAGGAAATACTCATGAAAATTTCCAGAAATAGATAAATACAACAATACTTGATTTCTATTAATGAAATAATTGTAAAGAGACAATAAAAATATAGAGTGCAAGACTCACTAGAATGGTGGCAGCTTTATCTCTGAGAAGAGATGTGATGCCTATGCTCATTCGCAAGAAGATGATTACAATGAGGCACTGAAGGAATTTTTATGATAAAAATGAATGCCAAAACACTAGACATCTGAAAACCTAACCCTAGGAGATGAAACACAAAAAGTTATGTGGGCCCTGTTTAGGTAAGTTAGTACATTAGCTTCCCAAGGTCATAATTTTTTCATACGATATCTGTTTTAGGCACGTGATAGCTTATTGGAAAGGTATTTTAGAGAAATGTGAATCATGTCATGAAACTCTGACTCTATCTACATTTTGATTGTGGCACACCAAAAAAACAATATTTAGGGCCCCAAAATGGCCTCGGAAGTATAGAAAGATGTGTTGACATGAAAAAATACAAAATAAGCCAGTTGGATTAGGTGGGAGGCCACCAATATCCACCTGGAAGATGTGTAGGGATTCAAACAACCCCAGAAGTGTAGAACCCACAATTATAAATAAGTACAGAAGAACATGTTGAACTAAAAACTGACAAGAGGAGCTTGTTGCAATAGGTGGATGGCCACCAATATCCACCTGGATCAGTCCTCCCCCCCTTAGGAAGAAACAATATCCATTACGTTGAGTGCCCATGGAACAAGGGAAAACATTTTCTGATGCTGAATCCTGGTGAGATGTGTGCCGTGTTGGATAATTTGCATTACTTGGCCTGTGGAAGGTTGTCACAAACCTGTTTCTAGAGGGGTGGAATCTGTTCCACCAATATGTTGTCTCTGAATTTGATGGGGAATTGTGTAAGCACCATTGTAGGTGAAGAAACAATATCCTCTTTCTCTTCAACAATTTGTTTTTGTTGGATATAAGGTGTTGAGGCTGCAGTGGTTGTAGCGGTCTTCTGTGCATCCTTTGAACAAACTATGAAGAGGATGAATTTTGTAGTATGAGAGATTACCTTCCGAAAGTATTTTGGTGGAGCAGTAGTCATAACTACCTCGGGTATCCTATAGATATGACCTCCCAGAGTAATAATGACACTACAGTGTCTATACTCATAGAAAATATGACATTTCCACATATATGATTGGCCCAAAACAACATAACATACGTTAAGAGGGGAAACATAACACACTACCTGATCCTTGAAGGGATGGATTCCATAGGAAAGGTGGGACTGTTGTCTGACATAGATATCTCATCCCTAGTGAAGCCACTCAATGTTGTATGGTTGCGGGCGTGGTGTTGTCAACAACCCCAACTGTTTGATGACCTTAGCTGAGATGAGGTTCTTCTCACTGTTATTATCAATAATGAAATGCAACAGGGCCCCCTTCACCCACATCTATGAATGGAAGAGGCGCTCCCCCTCTTTAGGATCTACTGGTTTTTCTGGTTGAATTGTTGTGGTCGCGACAGTAGCAGTGGGGTCTACGTCGATGATATGTCTATTTTCAATAATTTCTAGATCGGATTCTAAATCAAGTTTTGGCTCCGTGTCTTTGAACTCAACCACCAATGACTGTTTCGAGTGACATTCGTTGGTGTTGTGCCAGGGGATTTTGTGTAAGTCACACCACTTCCCAGTGTCATTCTTTGTCTTTCATTTATCCTTCTTGTCTGATTTCTTGGACTTTTTTTCAAGAGGCTTTTGCTTAGGGTCGTCTTTACCATGATTTGGTTGTTGCAGATTTTCATATTTTCTCGATTTTGACAGCATATCAATATGCAACTCCCAATGATGAGATGTTTAGGAAATCCTTTTTGGTTTGGATGTACCTATGCAGATCCCCACGGTATTTCAGAACCAAATTCCTCTCGGAGTCTTTGATACCCAACGTGGTGCACATGGTATGAAAATTATTTGTGAACTTTGGCATTTTTTGGCTCTTCTCCTCCCATAGTGTGGTCCATCTCATGTACTAGTCTTCATAGTTATCAATAGGGTAGTATTGTTCCTTGATTGTATCCACAAAAAAATCCCAAGTGGGCTCGACCCCATATATTCCAAATTCCTCTTTGTAACTTTTCTCCCAGTAAGTTTCCCACCAATGTTTGATATGGGGTTGAGCCTTGAGGAGTGTGAAGGTGATCTTTTCCCTCTCCGAAAAATCATTAATGGAGAAATAACCTTCTAATAGATTTAACCATTTTTATAGGGCATCTGCATCTATCTAACCTTCAAATATGGGAATATCAAAATTAACTTGTACCTTTAAGGGAGAGGTTCCTCCAAAATGGCCACTTGATGAACATGCGATTGTTTCTATCGACAAACGTTGAAGGATGTGTGAAAAATTATCCATCATTTCGTCCCTCTTTCGTGCGAGAGCTTGATCGAGCAACAAATTAATAGAATCTTCTTCTTCGTCGTTTTTATTTTCTTCTTCCATCGAGGGTTTCTTGGGAGTGAGAGAGTGATTATCCTTAAGAGATACAAGCTCGAGACACAACTGGCTATACTCATACCTTGTCGGGGACATCGCTAAAAATGATCAAGAGCAACCTGCTCTGATACCACTGATCCGAATTATTTTCAAAATGAAATGAAAGAATAGAGATTAAAATGAAATACTCATGGAAATTTACACAAACAAAGAAATACAACAATACTTGATTTCTATTAATGAAATAATTGTAAAGAGACTATAAAAATACAGAGTGCAAGACTTGCTAGAATGGTGGAGTTTTATCTCTGAGAAGAGATGTGATGACTACGCTCATTCGCAAGAAGATGATTGCAATGAGGCTCTGAAGGCATTTTTATGATAAACATGAATTCAAAAACCCTAGACATCCAAAAACCTAACCCTAGGAGATGAAACACCAAAAGTTATGTGGGCCTTGTTTGGGTAAGTTAGTAAATTAACTTCTCAGGGTTGTAAATTTTGCATACGATCTCCGTTTTAGGCATGTAATAGCTCGTTGGAAATGCATTTTCGAGAAATATGCATTATTTGATCAAAATATAACTTTGTCCGCAGTTTTATTGTGGCACGCCGAAAAACGTTGTTTAGGGCCCCAAAACGGCCCTGGAAGTACAAAAAGATGCATTAACATGAAAACATACAAAATAATCCAGTTGGATTAGGTGGGAGATCACCAATATCCACCTGGAATATGTTTAGGGATTCAGACAACCTTAGAAGTGTAGAACCCACAATTACAAAGAAGTACACAAGAATGTGATGAACTAAAAACTGATAAGATGAGCCAGTTGGAATAGGTGAGTGGCCACCAATATCCACCTAGATCAACCTATAACTTTCCTCTCCATGCCTCACACTCTCACATTCACTCCCTCTATATATCCCCCCTCTTCGACTCTCTCTCTCTC
>SNQJ01S0064040.1:17109-36482 GCA_010110895.2 Picea sitchensis | reverse complement strand
CTCTCTACTCTCCCCTCTTTGTCTTCATCTCCCACCCTCCTACACTCTCAAAAAAACCATCTCTACCCCCTTCTCTCTTTACCTCTTGCATCTAACCCTCACTCTCTCGCTCCTTGTATTCCCCTCCCTCTCTCTCCACCACTCTCCCCACCTTTCTCTCTTTTATTCTATCTAACCCCCTTCCCTCTCTTCCCCCTTCCTCTCGCTCTCTATCTCTCTATACCCCCACCTCTCTATCTCCATGTTCCTCACTCTCAAACATTCTCTTTTTCCTCCCATATCCCCCTCTCAAACTCTCTTTCTTCCTCTCTCTCCATCCCTCTCCCTACATCACAAGGAAAGAAATGCACTTGACCTAAACATGTCGATACCTAGACCTAGACCTATATGTAGCAATACCTAGACATGGAAATACCTAGACCTATACGATGACCATGAAATGGACCTATAACTAGAACTAGACCATGACCTAGACCACAACATAGAGCTATAGCTAGACTTAGACCATGAACTAGACCTATACCATGACCATGAACTATACCATGAACTAGAGCTTGACCTAGACCATGACCTAGACCCCCCTAGATCCACCTAATCCTAGGAATAACCTATACTCAACCCTTAACCCCCTTCGCACTAGAGCCCTGAGTGCACTATGATTATAAATATTGTTAAAGTCCCCACAACCCTTGAACCCACATCACCCACATCTTGGTGCTATAAACATTGCTATATGCTTCAAAACACTTTCAATCCTAATCCCTTAGGTCCTAGTTGTCCCCAAAACCTTATACATATTTATTCATAAAGATGTTTGGTCTATAATAAATTCTATATACATTTCATTAAGAGTGTGCACATGCTCTTGTAATCTAAAATCCTTGTGATTGTCGCTCACCCATGCCCTTCGTTGCATTAAGAATGCATACACGCTCTTGTGACTTGAAATCCTTGTGATTGTCACTTAGCCATGCCCAGAAGGAAAACCTGCACGCTCTTTAGTGCACATGAATTTTAGAAATGCGTGCATGTTCCTGCTGGGAATTTTTTTGTGCCAGGATCAATCCTCTACCTCATATATCACAAGCCCAACATCTGCACGCTTGAAATCTGCACACAAAAATAGTGCGCATAGACATGTTTTTGTTATTTTAGTCTTGTTGTTTAATTCATAGACAATTTTGTGATATTGCAAGACAATTGTGGGAATAATTGGAAAACAAATTTATCCAAGTGGAATTGGAATTGCTGGTTGTGTCTTCATGGAATTGGAAGAATTTTTTTTCCAATTGGAATTGTTAGTTGTATCTTATTGTGTAATATTGAGACAAATTTGTCCAATTGGAATTGTTTGTTGTGTCTTCTTGTGTAATACTAAGACAATTTTGTCCAGTTGGAATTGTTAGTTGTGTAATACCAAGACAAATTTATCCAATTGGAATTGGAATTGTGAGTTGTGTCTTCTTGTGTAATACCAAGAAAAAATTGTCGAATTGTAATTGGAATTATTAGTTGTGTCTTTTTTTGTAATACAAAGACAAATTTGTCCACTTGGAATTGGAATTGTTAGTTGTGCCTTCTTGTGTAATACCAAGACAAAATTGTGGTGGGGTGCTTGGAAGCCAATTTTTCTATTTAAACATGGGGAACCGACGAATTCAAGAAAGAAATTCCTCAAGGAAAGAGAAATCGATTGAAAAAGTAGAAGAAGAAAGAGAAAAGAAAAAGTTACGTATGTGAAAGCGTAGGATTTCAGAAGAGGGAAATCCAATTTCTAATGGAATAGATGTCAATGCTTTTTCTCCTCCATCACTACAAGAAATGCACAGGAGTTCAATAGAGACCAATCCATGAAGTATCTGATTAAGACAACTTGTTGTGGATGACTAGATGATGGAGGATTTGCTTGGAGCTGATTATATAATGGATGAATTTAGGGAGGCAACTAGTGCACAACATTGTGTTGAAGAAGTTAATGTGGTGCAACCTTTTGTTGGAAAGTTAGACATTCCAAAAACTAGTCAATCCCATGTCCATTCGCCTGCCATATTTGATCTACCAATGATTTAAGGGGTAAGAATTGCAACATTGTTAACTCCACAATAGGGAGGTCAAGATTTCCAGAATAAGGGTTCATCGTCCCTACCTAGATTGAGCAGTGTACTCCTAAACACATTCAGGTTGATGAAAGTGGTTTAGAGTCACTTGAAGGTAAGTTACCTAACCATACTATTCGTTATCATTCTTATAAAATCATTAAATAATATTTTGAACCAAAATCTGATGTCGCTAAATGTGAATTATTTTTGGCTTTGTTAAAATCTAGAAGTTTGACTATTGTTAGGAGAATTTTAGGCATTAAAAAAGTCAAAATTTTGGAAACAAGTCATCATATTGTTAGAAAAATTGTATATGATTTTTCAAAAAAATGGTAAGAAATATCATTCTAAAGAACACAATGCATCTCGACGTGTCTTGTCATAATCAATTATTAGTAAGAACACAAGAAAACATCATTATTCTACAACAAACCTCTCATCTCATGAAATGAAATGTGAAAACCCTTAAAAAGTATTATCATGTACGATATAGCCTTGACATAGGTGGCCCAACATATGTGTGGTTCTTCACTGGTAGGCTACCCCATTTTGACATGAAGTTAATTAGAGCAGTTACGAGACTAGTATAAAATTTTTGGCATGAGAACACTAGGCCTTCTTCCAACAAAAAAAATGTATTGAAATTGGTAAGGGGATATATAGATCGAGAACCCCATATTAAACACTTTATTGATATTACACAGACACAATTTTATGAGAGATTCAGGACAATACATGATGCACTTAACTTGGGCCAAATATCTTTCCATAAATGCAAGCCTTGGTATGTTCAAATAAATACAATTCGTAACACATGTTGTAGATATCACATTGAGTATGGTTATTATTATCACACACACACACACACACACACATATATATTTCATGTTTTGAATAACACCCTTTTGCAGAAATGCTCAGTTATATTTCTGCCATCGTCATCCAAAGACTTTAGTCACAACATATTGTGTACAAGGCTAGAGGGTTGTACTTTTGATCAAAAATCTTGCTTAGATGGGGCATGCCCCAGGTGCGATGGAATGACATTATTGAGAAAGTGCATCCATGGAAGCGATGAGTATGAATTGGGGAGGAAGGAGGTTTCCTTGCAAAGATTTAAATATGTCGCATATGATATTGATGGAGGACAGGAAAGAAAAAATATACAATTGGTGAATTCCTAGGTACGAGTATGTGACTTCATGAATCAACTCATCGAAAATACAAAACAATATGTTTAACATGTGCATGTGGCTCGATGGCACACAAAACATTTTACAATATGCAGAGATACATTTCTCATTGGTATTGTGTTATTAGTGGTTGATTTTGTTGAGAACTACACCCTTCGACCACAAAATGAGATTCAAATCTAGTATTACCACTCAGAGAAGGTCAACATAATGTTCCATATCACATATAGGTATAGGCCAAATAGTAACCAAGAAAACATAGTTATATTGAAGGAGTATCACTTCTACATGATAAATGATCGATGCCATGACTTAGCCTATGTACAACATTTCTTTCAGTTGTTTTACAATCAACTTAAGGAGAAGAACATATAGATGGATCAACATTGGATTTGGTCAGATGGTCACATAGACCAGTTTAAAAATTCTCGTGTCTTTTAATAGTTTTTCATGTTGCACAAAAAACTGAAGGTACCACACATTTGGAACTATTTTGAGTCCAGGAACGGGGAAGTAGATCATGATGGAGCAGGTGCATGCATAAAAAGAGAATTACATGGGAGAGAGAATAGGAACCCGTGAAGACCAATCAAACATGAAAGGACATGTACATAGATATTTTTGGGAGGTTTTCGATGTAGATTGATTAAACTTGTATGAATGTAAAATAATCTTGGGCACTCATGGATTCCATTCAATTAGAACATCATACAATGAAATAGTTGAAATATGGACATGAAAAATCTCCTATTTATGTGGTCCATGTAGTAGTAATGAATGGGATGATTGTGAATCAATAGACTGGGTTGACAAAGGGGATTGTGTATCACTCCCCATTGGTCCATGTATAAATATGGAATTATCCCATTTGGAGGAGGAACAATCAAGTATTTCAGTAGATTATGATCATGTCTCAGATCTCGTACTGCTAGGTTTGTTGAAACCTTCTATTAAATTTTGAATAACTAGCATCAATGTTTTATACTTTGGTCATTTAGTGGACTCATGTGTTGGCACTCCAATTTTTGTAGGGCACATATATGCAGTGGTTTCTACAAGAGGTAATGAATGGGGAATTGATTATTGGTCGGTAGGTTACTTAGAGGGAAAGAAAACCCTCACACGGTCAGTAACAAACTCTAAAGGCATTGAATTTTTTATTGGGTTTATGGTTATTAAAGGAGAATATCTGACACAAGATGAAAGAACAAAAAATAAAGGTGGTTATGTATTTCAATATTATATACAAGGTGAAGTTGTATAATACTTTACAAATTTGGTTGTTGGTACAAACCTCCAACTACAAATAATGCCAAGTAAGAACTCATCAAAGGTACGATACTTCTTTCCTTACCATGAGCAAGAGAGGTTAATGGATACCATCCATATTAGAAGTGATCTTGATGGTCTACTTGAATGTCCATAGGTATGTAAAAGGAATAATTGAAAAAATATTTCATATTTATGAATTATTGAAAAATTGGCTTCATTTTATGGTTGTTATGGTATTCTTGTATTGCCATGCCTTTCCTTGCTTTCTCATGCCATACCTTGCATTGCATTTCCTTTCCATGCCATGCCTTGCCTTTCAATTACATGCCTTGCCTTGCCTTCAATTTCCATGCCATGCCATGCCATGCCTTTCCTTTTCATGACATGCCTTGTGTTTCCTTCACTCTCCATGCCATGGCTTGCATTTCCTTCACTTTCTATGTCATTCCTTTCCCTTCCATTCCATTCATTTTCTTTCCATGCCATTCCATTTCATGCCTTTCCTTATATCATTTTCCATGCCATGCCATGCCTTCTCTTATATCACTTTTCATGTCATTCCTTACCTTTCCTTTCCATGCCATACCATGAAATTTCTTACATTGCCTTTGCTTTACATGCCATTCCTTTCCTTTCCATCCCATGCCTTTCCTTTCCATTCCCTTCCATACATTAAATTTCCTTCACTTGTGATGTCTTTCATTTCCTTTCCATATCATACCTTGCCTTACCATGCCATGCCATGCCTTGCCTTATATCACTTTTCATTCCATGCCATGCCCTACCTTTTCATGACATTCATTTCCTTGCCTTTCCATGCCATGCCATGCCATGCCTAGTATTTCCTTCACTTTCCATGCCATGCCTTTCCTTTCTGTTCCATGCCTTTCCTTTCCTTCACATGCCATGCCATGCCTTGACTTTCCATGTCATGCCATGCCTTTCCTTTCCATTCCATGTCTTTCCTTTCTATGTCATGCCATGTCTTACCATTCCTTGCCATGACATTCCATTCCATGCCATGCCTTTCCTTTCCATATCATGCCTTGCCTTGCCTTCACTTTCCTTTTCTTTTCCATACCATGTCATTCTATGACATGTATTGCCTTTCCTTGTCATGTCATGTCATGCCTTGCCTTGCCTTTCCATGTCATGCCTTTCCATCCCTTTCCATGCCATGCCTTACCTTTCCATGCCATGCCTTTCCATACATTGTCATTCCATGCATTGCCTTTCCTTTCCATGCCATGCCATGTCTTTCCTTGACTTTCCATGCCATGCCTTACCTTGCCAAGCCATGCCTTGCCTTGCCATGCCTTGCATTTCCTTTCCTTGCACTGCCATGCCTTTCCTTTCCATGCCATGTCTTGCATTACCTAGCCTTGTCATTCCATGTCATGCCTTTTCATGCCATGCCTTTCCTTTCTTTGTCTTTCATTTCCTTTCCAAGCCATTCCTTTCCTTTCCATGCCATGCCATGCCTTTACATACCTTTCCTTCGCATGCCATGCCATGCATTTCCATACCTTTCCTTTCCATGCCATGCCATGCCTTTCCATGTCTAGCCCAACAGGGTGTTAAATTGTCAAACATATGTAATAAGCACTGAGAAAAAACCTAGTTCCAGAGATCCTCCAACAAACGGATGTTTGAGAAATGGAATGACAACAGAGGGGCCCCACTAAGTAAAACCTAATGCCCAAGATCCAATGCAATTGATATTTTTTTCCATCTGAGTCTTGGTTTGAGTTTTATCGTGAGTTGCAACTCACCTACTCAAGCCATTGAGGGACATGTCGAAAATTTGGTCAGTGGGAATAAAATACAAACTGAGTAGCATAATGGAGTTTCATATTCTTGTACACATATGTTTTTCCAAGCCTCGCTTGACCACGCTACCCACAATTTCTTGGCACATTGTTCTTGAAAATCAACCTCTTGTTTACAAATTGCATGATGCCTCATTGAGAAAAACCTTAGTGACAAAGATCCTCCAACAAATAGTTTTCTAATCAATGGAATGAAAATGGAGGGGCCCCACTAGCTAAAACCTGGTGCCCTGAATTCAATGCAATTGATGATTTTTTTGTCTGAGTCTTGGTTTGAGTTTTATCATGAGTTTAAACTTGCCTCCTTAATCCATTCAGGGACATGTCAAAAATTTGGTCCAGGGCATACAATCCAAACCAAACATCATAAAGGGGTTTCATAATATCCTGTACAACTTTTTGGCCAAGAACCACACGACCACACTACCCACAATTTCCTAGCACAATGTTTGTGAAAATCCACCTTTTGTTCATAAATTGCACTATGCCTCATTGAACAAAATCCTAGTATTGGAGATCCTCCAAAAAATAGTTTTTCAGTCAACGAAATGATAGTGGAGGGGGCCCACTAGTTGAAACCTGGTGCCCTATATCCAATGCAACCGACAGTTCATCCATCTAAGTCTTGGTTTGAGTTTTATCGCAAGTTGGAACTCGCCTCCTCAATCAATTCAGGGACAAGTCAACAATTTTGTCCAGGGGCATAAAATCGAAACCAAAGAGCATAATGAAGTTCTATAAGCTCCTGCACATTTTTTTGGCCAAGGCCCATGTGACCACACTACCCACAATTTTGCAACACAATGTTCTTGAAAATTGACCTCTTGTTCAAAATATGCACTATGGCTCATTGAGCAAAACCCTAGTTCCAAAGATCCTCCAACAAACAGTTTTCCATTCAACAGAATTATAATGGAGGGGCCCCACTAGTTGAAACTTGGTACCTTAGATCCAATACAATTGACGGTTCATCTATCTAAGTATCGGTATGAGTTTTATTGAAATTTGCAACTCCCCTCCTCAAGCCATTTAGTGACATGTCGACAATTTGGTCTAGGGGCATAAAATCCAAACCGAGTAGCAAAATGGAGTTTTGTAAACTCTCACAAGTCTGTTTGGCCAAGGCCCATGCGACGATACTACCCAAAATTTCCCAACATAATGTTATTGAAAATCGACCTCTTGTTCAAAAATTACACTATGCCTCATTGAGAAAACCCTAGTGTCGAAGATCCTCAAACAAACAATTTTACGATCAATGGAATGTCAGTGGATGGGTCCCACTAGATGAAACCCAATATGGAAAGGAAATGCATGGTATGTACTATGGGATGGCATGGAAAGCAAAGTCATGTCTTGGCAAGGCAAGGCAAGGCATGGTATGACATGGCATGGAAAGGCAAGGCATGGCATGGCAAGGAAAGACATGGACCAATAAGGTGTTGAAGTTATGTTTTTTTCCATGCAATCCAAAATAAATTATGGATCAATAATATAATGAGACTACACCATAAGGATGCAACATAAACCTATTTAGTGACATCCCTTTCTATGTAAATCCTATTAATTATGATAATATGTGCTTCACAACTATGAAGATAACTTAGATCTGTGTTTCAAGTTTTGTGGATGATTTTGTGGTTAGGAATTCATGGATGATCATTGATTTACCTAGTAAGTGCTCTTTCTAAGTCGTCGATGGTTATTTCATGAATGCATTAAATAAAGGTTTGATCAAAGTGGTGATATTGCATGTTATCTTGTATTCTTCTTGAATTAACCTTGTATTCAAACCCTCAATTTCATGGTTAGATTAGGACTTACCCTCAAATTACAACCTTGTTAGTTTGATGTCTAGGGTTTAATTGTCATGTTTCACCCGTAGAATACACCTTGACACATTTTATTACATTTATTTCATAATTTTCATCCCTTTAGGGCTTTATATCTTGAATATTCTAGGGTTGTTATGTGTCATCTTCCATTTCAACAAGCATTTGTTATCTAAACCCTAGTTTAGGGAAGGCATGCAATGGCAAGGAAAGGCATGTCATGGCAAGGCAAGGAATGACATGCTATGGCATGGAAACGAAAGGAAAGGCATGACATGACATGACATGGAAAGGCATGCCATGACATGGAAAGGCATGCCAGAGCATGGCACAGAAAGGCATGGCATGGCATGGCATGGAAAGACATGGCAAGGTAAGTCAGGGTATGGAAATGCAAGGCATGCAATGGCATGGCATGGAAACACATGGAATGACAAGGCACACCATGACTTGGCAAGGAAAGGCATGGCATGGCATGGCATGGCATGGAAACTCAAGGCAAGGAAAGGCATGAAATGTTTTTCATTTAGACATAAAATTTCATAAACACTTAATTGGATGGAAAGGAACTTTGTGATCTAAATTTAAGTGATATGTCCCTAGAAAAAATGTTTTTTATTTCTTGGGATGAGAAGGGTTTCTTTTTTTTTCATTCTTGTTTCAATAAAATTCCCATTTTGATTTGACTTTTTCCTTTCATAATGTTATGGAAAGTTATGCTTATTTTTGTATAGGTTCAAATTAGAAGCTACAAGACAAGACATGCAAGGAGGGATTAGTCTATTTTATATCACAGTGGTGTTCTAGGGATTTGTAAATGTAACAACTTATATTTTTTCCTTAGAAGGTTATAAATTTGTTTTTTATTTATCTTAGTGATTAATTGCTTAGTATTTGTTGGGTTTAGTTAGAATGATATAAAAATTTGATATGTATACATTTGGACCTATTTATGTGTTGTGGAATATTATTTTTATTGTTATATGTTTATGATGATCATAGTTATGTCATTTGTTTAAACATGCAAATTGAAATGTGGAACTTTGGGCCTTCATGTACTACCCATATGTGCAATATTTCTTTCCTTTAGTATGATTGTATACACCATTTAGGTAAGTCACATTTGTTTCCTCAAAATTTCTTTAGTGTATACTACTAATTAAATGTTTTGTTAAATTTTACTACTTTTGGGGTCTTTAAGTCAAGTAACCAATCATATATATAGAAAATTAATATATTTATGGTTCATGGACTTGAGTTTATTTTTCATTTAAAAAAAAAAAACATTTTTAAAAGATCAAGAATTGTCCCTACCGACTGTAAAGTTTGGAAATTAATATATTTATGATTCATGGACTTGAGATTATAAGCTTGTTTGCTTACAAGTTTGCAATATTTTTTTTAATAAGTTAACACACACACACACACACACACACACATATATGATGATGATGATGTTTTAGTAATTTTGAGGCATCCTCTTTTGTATATGATAATTGCCTTGAAGGTAGTACTTTAAGGTGGACTCAAGTGTCATCCATCAACTTTGAGTGCTTTGGTGCCTTGTCTCCATAGACCATCTGCGTCCAACAAGTGCACCCGAGTGTGTCTAGTGCATTGGAAATTAGTTTACCTTTACCATTTCTAAAATAAATGCATGCCCTACCCATATCAATCTTGACTCACTAAGAGACAGATACCTTGCCTTGTTCTTTCCACTCGTCAACCACTAACTAATATCATTCAACACTATCAAATGTGCTAGTTATTGTTACTTAGGAGTTCTACATACCTCCAGGTTATAGATTTATCTATGTATTTCACACCCTTTTAAGATTTCTCCATTTATAGCCCTAATATTCAACCAATAAATGAGATTGGTGATGATGTTTGAGTTGAAATTTACAAAAAGTACCATTTCATCATATAAAACACTTAAACAGTGTTATATGTTGAAATTTTTCTTGGGCTACATTGTACAACATTTTGACAAGCTTAATGGAGAATTTGAGGTATATTTTTATTTGATGTGAGGCTTTATTGTGCACTCATATTTTATGTGTTTATTTTGTATTAAGAAACCCTTGTAACATGTTTTGATTGTCATTATAATGAACCATGCTTCATTTTGGATAGAGTAATGTGAGGTTTCAAATATCTTATTACTATTACGATTGTGTTAGCCTACATGATTGTTATTATTGGTTCCTAGAGTCTTAACTAAGATGAGACTTGAACCTTTTGTCAAATTTAGGTAATGAGAACCATTAATTTCTTATGGGTTTAGCACTTAGAAATGTTTTCCACCATAAGAGATTTGTTAATGCATAACGCAAGTATTTATAATCACTTTAGAAAACAAATCATACATTCATACACTTTGAAAGTCATACATTCATCAACATAAAATAGAGAAACAATGAGATTCATAAAAAAATGTGCTATGAAATGTGTGTGTGTGTGTGTATCCAACATCATCTAAATTGTACATTTTTCACAAAATGGCACCTTGTTCCCAATATACAAAATGACAATAAGTTCCCTAACATGGAAAACAACCATATGGTGGCCTATATAAAAAAATGGCAATAATTGGTCAATAATTGACCATTGCCACCCTCGCCACCTTCAGGAGAATCCTGAAAATATATATTCTCTTGTTTGAGGAAGCACCTTGAGTGGTTTTGGGCTAGGGGGCGCTTCATCGCTTCAGAGACTACACCAAGAAAAAAGATTGTTATAAGTTTTTTTCCTTAATGAATTAAAAGACATAGAAAATGATACTTTTTAATTTAACCTAAGACAACTCACCACATATGCTACTGATAATCATGATGGTGTTACCCTCCTCTATGAACCTAATCTCTCATTGATGCCACCTTGCATCAATTACAGGATCAAATCAAGAAAATTAAACAAATATGACTAAAACCAAATTCATGATACATAAAAAATTATCATCAACATATTATCTCACTGTGAATATATCGATCCTCGATGGAGTCACTTACATGTGGAGCACTTGGCTGTACAACCTGTACTGAGGAAACCTCTAGTGTGGAAGTATGGGCAGATGGGGCCGATGGAAATGGTGGTGGGGGTGGGTGGCATATAGGTGCATCCATTGTGGATGGATGCGATGGAAGAGGTGGTGTATATGGGTGTCATGTGAGTGAATCCACTGATTATGCATGGAATAATCCAGATGTTAGGGGTGGGAAGTGATGGACCCCCATAAGTTGTACAATTGATGAAAAATCCCTTGGCTTGGAGTAAGATAACCCAGAAGCAGAGCCAAGTGACCAAGGAGTGTAGTAGTACTACAACTAGTGAATATGTCTATAGTGTACATACATAATAATAATATTGAACTATCAGTACCAAATAGTAAAATTCAAAAACATAAACACAACAAATTTGAGATTTAAATGATATTTAACTCTACACATGATACTTACAACGCAGGTGACTTTTCCATCTCAGACGGACATTCCTCGACATCGCCTGGTCCCACATCTTGTAGAAACACAAGAACAATAAAAATTTGAGGATGCCATAAAATAAAGAAATGACTATGTGGAATTTATCAAATGTGATACATACCTATGTATGGAGTGTGCCCAATGAGCAGGCTGCCTTTATTGTTGCATCAATGGTGGAGATATGCACTAATTCATCCATGGGCATAGAGGGTCTGCTACATGGATGTAACAACTACAAAACAACATATAATAAAATATTGATATAAATAGATAGAATACAAAATAAATATATAACGATGAAGAAAATATTGGTGGTTAAGATACTAACCTACTCCATGAATCTATGTTGTTCAATGGCCTCCATAGGCCCATAGTAGGTATTTCCAAAGCTTAAGTATCTGTGAGGTTCACATGGATGGTTGTTATGTCCATGTGTGCTCTCCTTAATAAACTTTGTTGTGTGGGGTGAAGCTCTGGTCCCTCTATCAATGTCATCACCAAGCACCTCCTATCAATATAGTGAAACAAAGTTTCCATGTTGCACAAGGCTCCAGTTCAATGATGAAATAACTCATTGTACCTGCTGCAAGCTCTATATAACAGGAGGATGTTGGGAAGGTGGGTTAGGCCTTCACTTGGGAGGACAAGGACCCAACATGGGATCGCGCCTATAATTCTCTCAGTCCTGTGCAGACCCTCGATCCATTCGGTGGAGCTCACCCATGTAAAATTAGTTGACATGCACACCCAAAACAAATCCATCCCGTAAATTTCTCAAAAAATATAAGGACACCTCCCTTTTATTGTAGGGAGGTTCATTAAATACCATATACCACCTATCCATCCAGTTTTGGCTAATCTATGGATGGATACCATTAAATACCATATACCACCTATCCATCCAGCTTTGGCTAATCTATGGATGGATACACTGTCAATACATATATATATATATATATATATATATATATATATATATATATATATATATATATATATATATATATATATTAGCATAGGTAGTTCTGTTCATTTTGAGGATCCCTAAAAAATATAAAATAGTTGTTGTTTTGAAATACCCAAGTCTCTCACTTGGTTTCTATCCAATCCAATGTTGTATTACTCAAACATTCTTTCCTATACTAAAAAATAGAAGTTAATTACCTTTGGGAACTTGCAATGGACCTCAAAATGACGTATAATGAAGCATCATCCAAGGGAACTTTGTTTTGCTTTTGTAGTGTCTCTTAACTGATCTACATGTTCCTAATATAGCCAACCCCTCTTCGATTTGAGTGTTTACACTGGGTGGTTGTGGTGGGTTGGGGTTTTTCTCTTCTTGGTCTCTTGGTGGGCAGTTTACATTGTTTTTGAGTTCCATTTTGTAATACATGTTGCACTTTAATAAGGAAATTTAACAAGTGGACTTATGTGTAAGGTATTACAAACAACAATGTCATTTTATTCCAAAAAAATCATTAACACAATTTTTATGTAAAAACAAATAAAACCGTTATCTTTACAATGAAGTTTAAAAAACCTATACAAGGTTGGTGTGAATTATTGAGAGATTTATATTCAAGTATTAATTGTGTGTAATGAACCTTTCTAATAATGCTTCAATGCCATTTGGATTTACATCCATAACCTATGACTATTTTTTTTGTATTTTTGCAAAGCCAAGAAAGGAAATGACAAAAATCAACCATAATTTTCTTGTGATAGACATGATGGCAAGATCCTGGGATTTGCTCCTTCTTCACTTTTCCTCTTTTATTTCTCAATGTAGGATATTTACGAGGCGTGGTGTGCAAATGAGCACAAAACGCTCCTATAATCCTTTTCGAAAAAATGGGCACAACAGAATGTGCTTTCCTACCAACAAACCTACATGGTAAGCTTGTTGGAGGTCCGTGCCTTGTCAAACCTATAGGACAGGTTCACATGCATGTTCTAAAACATATGAGTCTTAAATTTAAATTTTATCCCTCAAGGACCCCCTCAGCTAATTTTTTCATCCACCAACTTCATGCACTCACCATAAATAAATTAAAATTCAAAATTTTTATTAACATTTATTTTGTAACTCACACTTTCAAAACCTCTATTTTATTTATACACACAACTTAAATTAAACAAAATAATCATTTCCACAAATTTAGAATATTAAAAGATCACATTAATTCTCAATTAAATTTAATAAGCATCACATACATTCCATCAAAAATGGATAACTTGTTGATTCAAAATGGATCATCACATGTTTTATATAGAATTGTTGGATGGAGTAAGGGAATTTCATTATTACATTATGTCATTCTATTTTATACAAATTAGAAATTAGAAATGAAATATATACAATGTTTTGGTATTTCTTTTAGACTCTATTTTGTTATATTGTATTTTTTATTTATTTTTATTATCTCTTTGCATTTTATTTTCATTTAAATTATTAATTTTATATAATTAAATCACATATTTTTTTGTTTGAATTTTATTATTTTTTTAATATTAATTTTTCATTTCATGTTATCATTATTGAAAAATTTCAAACAATTAATATGTATTTAAACTTAAGTTTTCATGTCTAAGTTAAGGATTTTAAGCAGTTGATTTCATTCATTTTTAACTAAAATGCACTTGCCTTTTTGGTATTATAATCCTAGTTTCTTTGCCTTTTAAATCATATTTTGTAATAAATAGAGACATGAACCTCATGTTAAAGGCTTGGAAAATAGATGGGAATATCTACATAGATGTCTTATTAAATAATGTATTATGTGAGTGAGAGCACACACCACTTAAAAAGTAATGTCCCAATTTATGTTGGTGTATGAGTGTGATTCTTATGTGGATGTGTGGGTGTGTTGCTTCTGTATGTGTGTGGGTTATGTAACGCATCATTTATGTATGTCAATATGTCGCCAGGTGACCACTACGGCCACCACTCCCACTATGACCACTTCAATATAGATGATCATAAAATATATATATTGAAATCTATATTGAACGTTTTATCCAAAAATCTACAAATAAAAATAATGAAACATAAAATTCCTCAGATATGTAAATGAGAATTGAAATAGAAAATGGCTTAAATATGGACATGGAAATTTAAGATCTACTTTATATAATAAATATGATAAATAGAAAAAATATTATATATATATATATATATATATATATATATATATATATATATATATATATATAAATTTCAAATGATGATTTACCACTATTTCAGTATACATAAATAAACAATTTGAACTATTTTTAGAAGGCTACACAACCCTAACAAATTTTAACAAATATTTCCATAAATTATATATCTATAAAAATTGTTTATAAATTTTTTAATAAAATATGAAGTCATATATAATATGTGAATCTCTTTAAAATTGAATAATTTTTACCATATAAAATACGAATTCCCGGATTCTTCTAAAAATCATATGGTGTTATTTCGACATTTCTAAGAGAAGATAAGTCGATGACTAATACAATCATCACTTTTCTTATTAAAGTTAACAAACTTGGACTTATTGATTTACAATATCAAACCATGCAATAACACCTAAGAATTTAGATTTAGAAAAGTTTATAATATCTTAAGTTATATGTATTTCGACATGGAGTTTACCAATAACGAAAAAACAAACCTACAAATGGAAATTATTGACAAGTTGATGACAATAATTTACCAATAAAGAGAAAACAAAACTACAAATGGAAATTATTGACATGTTGATGACAATAATTATCGATTGTACATAACATATTGCGCAAGTAGCATTCTAATAAATTTATAATGATAAAAGAAAAATGACATTTTTGTTAAAGATGTATGTTGATTAGCATTGTTATTGAGAAATACACTACAATCTATATACATTTTTTTAAATCTAAAATATCGCTTAGATAATCTATTGAGTTTTCACACTTATATTTCTTTAGTTTTCACACTTATATTCCCTCCTAATAGGACATTTTGGTCATTTATGAACATAAAAATAATTTTTTTTATAAATAAGCTAAAATTTCTTTATATTATATTATGGAAAAAATTGTTATATATAAGGGTAGAGGTACCACATGTAGGAGTTCATTTTCGAACTTTTTCTTTGGTTGAACAAGCTTAAGGCTTACATTGTTTTCGTAATAAAAAACTGCCAATGGTCTTGATGATTAAGATAAAGACTATAAAACTTATAAAACTTATATAGACTATGGTTTGGCCTAAACTTATAGTATATACAAAAGGAGAGTGTTTTGCAAGTAACCATGCCAATGGATTCGAGGAAAAATATTAAAAAAAAATAAAGTTATATTTACAGGAGGGAGATGAGACGAGACTTGATTCCATGCTTGCCTATGTGTTGTTATCATCTTTCAAGATGGGGTAGTAAGGATTTTCTCCTATTGATTGATTGACTTCCTCCTCTATTGCATCCTCATTTGAGATCATGTATCAACCCTATATGGTCTATAGAAGAAATGATATTTATCATTCAACAACTATAACTCATTCATTATCATCCATTGAATGTAGCTTGGGTGGTTGGGAGGAATGGTTGTTACCCTCCCCACCCAGAGTCAATTCCTTGTAAGTGACATGTGATGCCCTTAAATGGGTCTATATGATGCTCTTGTTGTTGAGCCCCTAATATTTTGAAAATGCTCAGTCTCTCCATGTTCTCTTGTGGATTTCAGGGTGGTTTTCCCTAGACGTAGTGAGTACCTGTCTTCGGTGTTGTGAACCATATGTAAAAAAAAAAGAAAACTCATTCATTATGGCTTATAGGTCAATATCATTGATTTCCCCCACGATGCCCATGATATGCAAATTTTCAAGGATATTCCATCGTTCTCCATAACAAATCTTGTATTATACTGAAATGTTTTATTAATGCAGGTTTATTTCCTTAGATCTCAAATTTATTGTCACTATCTTACTGCTCAAATTATGAAAAATAACTAAATACAAAAAATGAAAGAACAAGAAGAAGAACACACCATCCAGACAAATGAACACTAGATGTATCATAGGAAACCCAATATGGTATAAAACCTAGCTAGAAGGTGTGGTCTATGCTCTGCTCTATTTTCTTTAGTTATGAATATCAAGTAAAAAGAAAGGGGAACTCACTATGGAGTTGTTTTTGACACTATGCCCTGAATGGCTACTAGAAAATATTATTCCTCCTTTATTATACTCTCAAATTCACTCCTAGATTTTATTCTCATTTGATATGTGAATTTAGCGATTGTTTGACGGTATGTTCCTTAAAAATGAAGTGATTGGTAATGAGTTATGTTTTTAGACACAAATGTACTCATGATTAAACTTGTGTTTATGAAAATGAAATATGCTACAACAATCTAAACAAACTCTATTAAAGTATGATTATAGTTTTGAATTTAACAGATGAATATTATAATTTCTACAATTTTTTGAATTTGACCAATTGGAAAAATTTGCATATTTTAAACACGTTTAGTGAGACTCCATGTATGTTCTTTAATTTTGATTTAAAAATAAAATATAAAAATACCCTTTTGAAAAGGATAGTGAAAGGTTTTGTAATATAAATTTTCCATAATTTTGGACTGTGTATTATTGCAGATATTGATTTTTCATTTACTAAATCATTATCTAAAAAAATTATCCACACAAATTTTTCATAAAATTAATTAAAAATATAAAAAAACAATTAAATTGTATACAAATTGTATCAAATGAAATTCCATTCAATTCTAAAAATGTTGGTATTAGTTATGAAACCAAACTCACAAGATTTGAAGGAGTCTGCACCTACAAAAGTTCGACTAAGCTGAAGAAATGTAACAATTTTTTGAAAAGTGTCATAGTTACAGGTTTTCGTTTGAACTAATAGTTCAGTTGAAGGTTAGTATTTTTTGGCCGAAAGTTATTTTTCGCGGAAAATTGTTATTGTATTTAAAATTTATGTTAGTTTTTTAGGGTTTCCCTTAGATTTAACTTTCAGCCAAAATATTTTTTGGCTTAACTATTTAAGAGTTCGGCCAAAAGCATGCCATTGGAATTTTCACGACCCAATTCTCACAAAAGTGTTACCCAGATTCACGATTTTACCCTAATAAGTTGCAAAATTTCACCTTCAGGAACATAGAGCTTGTCTATCTTGTAGACTAACCCATTCTAGAGATGATATTCACCCTTATCATCACCTTCTTCTACATGAATCTAGCTTTGTAGTTGTTGAAACACCTCTTTAAAGTCCTCATGTTTTGTGTATGTCTCTTTGTATTCATCATTAGAGAAATAATCCATCTACATAAGAGTTCCCAAATATGTAATATTTGATGAGGATGGGCTTGAAAGAATCTCTTTCAACTTGTTAGAGTTTCCCTTCTTATACTTGATGACTAGATGAAGTTGTTGCAAAAATCCCATCCACTTGTAATGTCTGATTTGTTGAAGCTTACTTTGGGCCTACAAATACATAATGGATAGTCATCAATGCGAATAATGTTTTCCTTCTCCATTAGATAGTGCTTCCACTTCTTAGCATATTGAATCAAGGCATAGAGTTCGTTATAATAGGTAGGGTATTTCAAAACACCCCTATGAAACATGTTGGAATGATAACATACTCGCTTACCTCTTACATCAAAAGAACTCCCATGACATAAACACTTTCATATATCTCCACTTCGAAAAGATTATACAAGTTAGGTAATGCGAGAAATAGTGCCCAACTGATCTTTCATTTCAGCGCACCTAAATCTTTCTATTGTTTCTCTCCCCACTAGAAACTCTAACCACTAATTGTTATGGAATGGAGTGATGTAGTTACGACTAAAAATGATGTTATGAGCTTATGTAGGTACTATGTTTCCCCAAAAGATCTAAATTTAGTGACATTAGTAGGAATAATCCACTTCATGATGGCCTCCATCTTTGTAGGATCTATCTTCAATTCTCATGCATCAATCACATGCCCCAAATACACTAATGATTGTTGAGAAGACTCACATTTCTTGAGGTTAACTAGTAGTTGGTGATTTTTCATAGTTTCTAATGCCTAAATGTCATGTGATATGCGCTCTTCCCAATTAGAGATATAAACCAATATGTCATCCAAACATACTACTAGAAATAAATTTAAATAGGGGCAAAATGCATCATTCATAAAACACATAAGTGTAGCTTATGCATTACATAAACCAAAAGGCATGACCAACTATTCATACAAGACTTGCCATGTATTAAAGATGGTATTATAGGTGTATTATTATTTGACACATACCTAGTGGTATCCTGATTTGAGATCCAACTTGGTGAAGTACTCATCTTGTTGCAGTTGATCTAACAAATAATCAATCCTAGGAAGAGGGTATCGATTCTTGAGTGTGATATTGTTCAAATATCTATAATCAAACACATTCACCAAGTCCCATATTTCTTGAGTACTATGATGATAGGTGACTGAGAAGGTAAATTTCTTGATCGAATTACTCCCTACTCCAACAATTGTTGCAACTATTTTTTCACTTCATCTACTTCCAAAATAGATTGTCTATACAATCCAATATTTGATAATGAGGAGTCAGGAAACAATTGTATCTTGTGCTTCTCTTTCCTCTTAGGTATCAATCCTTTAGGCTCTTGGAACACTCCCTTGTA
>SNQJ01S0064039.1:45426-68828 GCA_010110895.2 Picea sitchensis | reverse complement strand
TTTTCTATTATCGTTTCATCACATCCAACAATCATTGTGCCTACTAACAGGCCCATTCCTTGATATGAGTAGAGGATATTGGCCAACAATTTAGAAGGAGTATATTTCACTGATATTCTCTTCTTGTTTTCTATCTCATGTAATCAACACTGTTATGAGGAACAAGAAAATTCAATGTGAACTCTACACAAAAAACAATCCAAACATACAGGCCTGAAAAGAACGTGGAGTTTATCTTTGTGTTTATGAATCAATTTGGTAGCTCTAATAATCATAGTGACATGTGCATCATGCCCACAAGCATGCGTTTTCCAATGCTCACACTCATGTGCTCTCAATCCATGAGCTCCTTCACATCACAAGTCAAAACCCTAAATTACTAAAGGGCAATTACAATAGTTATAAAAACAAATATAGGACAACAATAAAACAAGAACACTGAAACCAAAAATAATTTAAATGTTGTATTCAATTGGTTATGGGATGGAGACATTTATGTTCCTCTATTATGATCATACAAGCTATCCTAAATCCTTACGTACCTTAATCTCATCAGATTAAGGTTTTCAATTACAATGGTTTTCATATGCAGACTCAAGATTTGAGAAGAACAAATTGAAAACATACAGAATACATTACATAGTGTTATTGGATTTATCGGTAAATGCAGACATAAACTGATCTCCCTAGATCCACCTAGATCTAGAACAAAACAAGACGGAACATGCCGCTTTCCCTAAGCTCTAATCATCGAATTTACTATCAAACAAGAGATGAGTGGCATACCTTTGAATCTCAATTCCTTATATCTTTGTTGTCCTTGCTCCACTCCGGTGCTCTTGTGATATTATATCTACAATGACACAAACCAACCCAAGTGAAAGAAACAATAGTATATTCAATGAAAACTTATACATGTGATCAAGGAATCATGTAATAAAATGAGAATGATTTTATGGGAAAGAAACACGCCACTGTATTATATTAAAGAATGTAGAAGAAAGATACAACTAGATGCCTTGATGTTTTCAAGTTCCTTCCAACAGTTCCTTGCTTCCCACACACTTATGCTCTATCGATTATGAAACTGTAGATATGATAACTACTCACAATCTATCTCGAAAAAACTCAAACTCAAGCCAATCTCAAAAGCTAACTTTCTCCATGAGAGCTCCTCTCCTTTTATAAGCTGAAGAGGATAAGGTGAGGGGGTTAGGATGATCCCACTAAATCATGAAAGAAAGTAATATCCAAACCATTCGGAGGCTACCTCACCATGGAAGCTTCTTGTAACACCCTATTTCCAACAGTTTGTAATTAATCATAAAATAGGAATTACCATGCTAAGGCATGTGGACAATGTAAATGTATTATTGTTTGAGTTGCCAATAACTAACTGTGGGGGTGAAGCCTTGAAAGTAATGGCCATGATATCACTAGAGGAAGACTGTGAAAACTATAAGAGAGGGTTCATTATATCAAATAACCCCAAATTTTCCTTGATGAGGATGATAAACCTCCTTTGGATTCCAAGGAGATAAATCAATTAACGAAGAAAAGACCAGTGGTTGAATTATCAACTACCCCCATGAATGGGAGCATCAGCTAGCTGAAAAATGTCAGCCCAAAGTACCACAGAGACCTGTAGACCCGAACTTCCTTCTGACAAAAGGAATGTGATTGGTCAGGAGCCTTCCAAAAGAAGGAAGGTAATATAGATACACACAGACAACCAGAGAGATAGCAGATGAGAGCGCAAGCTCGTAAGGGAGATGCACAGAGCTCTCCATCAGATAAGGAATAGAAGGTCACGAGCTTGATGTTCAGTGAGCATCTGATAAACCTCATCGAGACCATAACAGAGAGGGAAATCTCTGAATGTTGCAGAGGATAGAACCCGAGAAGAAGCTAAATAGAGAAAGAATCCTTGAAAACTGCGAGAGTTCCTTGGTGATATCATGGCTTGGTATGGGGTTGGCCAGAGTGCTAAGAATGAATGACTCTAAGCCAATGGTAGGGTGGAAGGACGAACACCCATAGTCAGTTAGTTGGCAACTACCTGTAATAGATAAGTAATCACATATCTGGTGTGTTTAAGTAGTACTATGAGTTAAAGTTAGATATGTCGTGAATGACCTAGAGATGGTTATGATTTCTTAACGATTCATACTGTATTCCTTATTTTGTATCTACCTAATTGTGTAATTATGAAAGTATGAAATCATATGGATAGGACATGTTTTATACTCGTAAATGCTTGTGTCCTATTGTGGCATAATCCAAAGTCATGAACTATGTGTTCGTCGACCGTGGACACACTCCTGTGTATGCATGTCAACCTTCCTACTCGTTTTGAGTCCCTTGGAGGATGAAGTCTATTAATCTCAGGAGAGGTAGTGCAGATATGCACAGGCTCCTTGTGAGGCAAGCAGAGATCGATACCCACTTAAGTCCTAGACTTGATGAATGAGCGCAAGGGGTGTGCGGAAGACTATTCTAAGAGTCAAGTCCAAGAGAAAGAGTGCAAAGCTCTTAAGTCCTTCGTAACTGACGAAGCTCGAGAAGGATAGCAAGATTTAAGTATCGAAAGGGAATATTATTTTGTTTGGAAGATGAATGGATGATATCCTTTCGGGAGGATATGAGTTCTATTACGACCGTTAGATTTGAATAAGGAGCGTAGGCGTTAACGCCTCGAATCCTTTAGTCTTCACAAGTTCGACAGATGTTGGTAACCATCATGAATGGGACGGATCCTTTGAAATCCAAAACCTGAAGTCATGATGCGATCTGGACCATATATCCAAGGATCTATCAGGATCCACCTTGACCGTTGGATCCGTTAGTTTGGGAGTTCACGCATTGGGAAGATTACGGGTTGGTGCAACCAAAACCCCCCAAACCTGAAGTCGCGAAGCACCATGGACCGTAGATCTAAGGACCCTTCGAGATGCCTCTCGACCATTCGATTGAGGAAATGTGGGAATCATATTGAGAGAACATAGGGATGCACATGTCGAATGATGGTGTTTCCAAGTGTGGTGCAACAATGAAACCCCGGGAGGAGATTGTGAACCATCCATCAAGGCATGACATGTGATGGGAGATCAACACTTCATTGACTCACATGTCGGGGATTTCAAAGTCAAGAGTCGTAGAAACTCGTGAAATCCGAACTCACGATATTGAACACAATTGTTGGATTATGGGAGAATCGTAGACCGTTGATCTGACGTGAGTGGATTTTGAGAATTCGGGTATCGGGAGGAACGGAGGAAGCTATCTCAAAAAGTCTTGAAATGCAAATGTTGAGTTTTAGTATTGACACCTCTATTACCCTATATTATCTCTTTCTGATTCAATTTTACCTATGCTATGTATTTCTAATTGACTGTTTCCTCCATAAATACACTTGATGACCTCATTCATATGCATAAGAGGTAACTTATGATTAAATCATGCTTTGTTTAGTTTTCTTGAGTTAAAACGATTAAATGTTTGATTTTGCATGATCCTAATCATTTGACTCTTAAGCAGCATTGAACCGATCCTTATTGGGTGTCTAATCCAACACCAACACCTATTATGTGCTAATCCAGTACTCATGGCTACAACTGTGCTAATCTGGTACTAAAACCCTACCTACAGGATTCTGGTACCAACATTCCGGTACTAGTTTTTTTACCTCGATTTTCGAGCTGATGAAGATGAATCTCAAAATATGGAGACATGGGTTTTGTCCAAAAATTTGTTTCCATGCAGAATCGTGTGACAGAATCTCCATATCTCACACGTGTGGATCTACATTTTAGGGGAACGATTCAGCCTAAAAATCATCAAATATTTCTAAACTGCCATATTGTGCCTTGACTTTCGTGCAGCTGGAAGAATATATTACAAAACCATCCAATGTATATTTAGAAACTATATGCAGCTAAAATACCCATAAATAGTTTCTCAAAATGCATAAAGGATAGAGATATATCGAAGGCTCGTTAACCCGAATTTGTAATATTTGGTGAAAAACCCAAATTTTGTGCATAAACAATTTCAACGAATTCTGAGTTGGGGGATTTGTTCTGATCCATCCCCATTGAATTTCCTTTTATAAATATGAAGGAAGGAGTATTGAGAGGGGAGGAATTGTTATGCTGATGTATTGGCTTGTGAACATATATTTTCTATAAGTCTCTTTGTTGGAAAGTAATATGAATTACAGTTGTTGATCTTGTGCATTTTTAAACCTACTATCCTGTGAGTTTTTCCATCTTCCATGTTGGAATCGGTAAGGGCCCACCATTTTAACGTGGTAAGCTTGTTGTAAAATATAGCTTAGTTTTTATTCTTGTACATGTTTGTTTTAGTCCTATACCTATGTAATGCTTGTTGTTAGCTTGATTTCTTATCTGAATTAGAAATACTCTGAATGTAAGTGGCGAAGTGTGAGTAGTGTTCAGTTTGATATTTCTAGTATAACAAATCTGGTGCACCATAGTTTTAGGAATTTTATTTAGCTTGTTGTCAGAAATATGCATGATAAGATAGGTTTAACAATCTTTGAAGTGTGATTATTTACATTCATGAATCTGAGTTAATTTTCAGAATTTGTTGACAGTTGTAACATGTGTTAGCCAAGGAGCCATTCGAGAATTCCATCTCTTGTATTACATGAACTAGTAAATGGATTATGCTCCTGGTATATAAGCTAGACAATTCTTTTTCAAGGCTAGAAGATTTGATTGAGTGTGAGGAATTAGATATGGATTGCTTGCAAGTTATTATTGAATTCAGTTGTTACAAGAAATGAGATTAGATCTCCATCTCTCACCGTGCATGCACCTACAATGGAGTGTCTTCCTCTACCTATTATTTCTTCTAGAATTGATTGATGCTTTCTTTTGAAAATATGCAGCATGTTAATTGTTATTTTAATTGCTCTAGGAGATAGAATCAAAGTTCATATTTCCCTTTCATGAACCATCAATGAATAGGTCCATCACCTAAGAAAGAACTTTAGATCATATGCTTGTTTATGAGTTTTTCTTTCTAATTTTTGAATTGTGTGAAGAGTGTTATCTTTGAAGTGTGAAAATAGAGTATTGGTTTTAGATGATTTTCTTGATTAAGCTATACTCATCAGACATAGGAACCTATCTGTTATCGACACATATAGTGCATCAACTCTACTGATTACGAATCTTGGTTGATAATTTATGTTTGGTAATATATTATGCAAATAATTGCACCAACAACGAAGTCCCGATTTAAGGGAAAAGGTGTGGGCTATCATACCTATGAGGTATTCAGCTTGGCATTGACTTCTTCAAGAGAATAGAGGTTTAGTAATGCCAAAACTCTTGAAGGTCGGAGTGTCGAAGTTCATCCTAGCCGTTGACGATAGGAGACATGTGGTGCATGATCCTTCGCTTCGGGTTTTAGTGTACCGGGGAAAATGGATTGTGTGAGTAAGAACTCCTGAATGCCGAAGTTACGAAGTGCCAAACTAGCTGTCTGTAGTCTTGGTATTCAGTCATCGCATATGGTCCTATGTGGAGGTCGCCGAAGGAAAATGGGCTAGGCCCTAACTTCTCAATTAGAGACCATTAAAAGAAAGGATTCATGCTTGTAAGGAGGACAAAAATTGTTGACTCACAATTGGAAAGAGTCAAAGGCAGAGTTGTTCAAACTCGCAAAGTCCACACTCGTGAGTTAATATGAGTCGTTAGATTGTGGAGAATTATGAGTCATCAATTTGACATCGGGAGTTCGGGGATCAAGAAAACAAAGGTGAACTCCTTTCCAATTCCCCAATACACAAAGTCTCGAAGCGCCTTTCAGATAGGCATATGGTCACAAGCTATGGTCACATGAGAGGAAGGGGCTTAGTCAGAAGACTAGCGCCCTTTATGTAGTTTTCTTAGGAAGGGAAAAGGAAGCTCAAGGAAAAGCATGCACAGGTTGTCTCAAAGCCTACGCCAGGGGATTAAAAGGACCTATAGATTTATTTCATGGAGGTTCTAGCAGGGACCCGAAGAGCTGCTTCAGCTCAGGAATAGGAGACGATCCATTGACCGGGAGGTCAGCAGGCCTCGCTAAGTTGGAAGCTTGCGAGTTGCATGAGGAAAATGTGAAAATTTTATTATGCCCCATCGTGGGTGTGTTAAAAAATGGTATCAGAGAATGGTTACAACACTTGGCCTACTTGGGCTCACGTACGATTCGCGTAAGGAGATATTGTTATATGTTTTTACTCCTTGAGGAGAAGGACTACAGATTGAACCTGTGACTTTAGGAATTCTTGTTGAATTTTAGCAGAAGAATTTCTTTAGCCCTTGTCAAAGTGATAACTACTCTTACCAGGGTAGGGATATGCTAATTAACATTTATACTAAGACTTGAATGTGGATAGCCAAAGGTGGCAAGGTTCTGTCAAGGGCAGCTGAAGCCCGAAGGACGGATGACCTGGTGATCGTAACACTGCTTCTAAGCATGGGAAGTTGGAACTTCAGGCACTGATGATGGTGGATTGTATAATGGTTAATACCTTTATGGGTTTAAAGAAATTTGATAGGATCAGGTAGGACCCTTGGCAGTTATAGTTACTGCTTTATATTAAAATCGAAGTATATAACTCCTCATGACCAAAGACCAGTGAGATGGGTAAGACCCTATGGACGCTGAGGCAAGAAGGTTTTCTTTCTAGACATTGTCACATAAAGAGGAAAGTGACCTTGGTTGGTTATTTCCTTGAGACAAGGCAACATCAATACGAGATATGACTATGAAATTAGTCCTGTAAGTGATTGAAATCTCAAACTAAAGGACACTAATGATTAAATTAAAATATCAAGTGAATGCATGAGGTAAAAAGGTGTAAGAGATGGACCTACGTATACACGAATGTGTATACATGATCATAAGGATGATTGGAAGATCCTTGGGAAAAGCATATAAAATCCTGATATGTCCATGTGTGTGAATGACATGGAAAAAGTGCAAGCAATAAGCTAGCATGATGAATACTTATCTGTGTTTAATTATGTTTGAGTGCATGGGTTTAATGCATTGTGGAGCTTCCTAATATGAAGAATGATATTAATACCAATCAGATATGAATGATATTAAACGTGCAAGTGATGCACATGTATGATGAAGGAGTATAGTTGTAGGCAGTGGCACCATATGGGTGCCATGATGAGTGAAATATAAAGCAAGAATTGCTCTTATCTAGATTAAATGAATACTATGGATGCATGGTTGACTCCATTTTGAAGAGTCGTGAAATTTTTGTTCCAAGTAATAGCTTGAGGGGAATGTATCCCCTTTCCTCAGGGAATACCAATATAATTAGATAGAAGGGTAAATGAGCAAAGATGCTCTGTTGTCATAATAAGAGGCAAGTGATTATGCCTTTGAGAGTCACATGAGAAGGATTGTGAATGATTCTGAGTTGATTGATCTTAAAGGTAAAGATGCATGTGGGCTATGAGGTATACCTATGACAATTACATACAGGATTAGGAACACGAATATGATTAAGTACATCATGGATGTAAGTTAACAAAAACCAGAATATGTATGAATACATAATTGGGTACATGACAAGGATGCATGTTTATATTCCTTAAGGAATATTTGGTAAATGGCTAAAGCTAACTCAAGGTTGAGTCCATCATAGATAGTGATGGACGTGCAATAAGGAATTCACATGTTGAATGAGTTCCATGTGAAGAAACTATGTAAGGACTCTGTCAAAAGAATAGAGTCACCACCCTAATGACTGTTGAAGGTTGGGAAATGGGCTTCAAAGACTGCCTATATAGGAATCCTGGATTACCCTCTTAAACACAAAATGTGTAGGTGGAAGACTAACAACTGAATGTTAACCACTCTAAGAACCGAATAATAATGTCCAGGATGCACAGGTTCATGATCCACTATGAACAAAAATATTTCTACTAAGCATGTTGTTGTATCCAAAAGGGTTAGAGTGATGCCTAACCAAGGCTACTCAAGAGAAAGAGAAGGAAGATCCCAACATGGAGTAAGCTGGAAAAGCATAGAAAAGACAGTGAGACCATAGAAATAACTCAGCTGGGCTGAAAAGTCCCCGGCGATGTAGAAAGAATTTGAAGAAGGGGAGATCCCTCAATTCTTTTCTTGCTGTGTATTATGTTTTCTCTGAATGAGAAAGCTAGTACATGGATGAAAGTAAATTTTTTGACACCATAGTGAT
Organism: Picea sitchensis; assembly: GCA_010110895.2. Classification (NCBI taxonomy): domain Eukaryota; kingdom Viridiplantae; phylum Streptophyta; class Pinopsida; order Pinales; family Pinaceae; genus Picea; species Picea sitchensis. Next base: position 60,592 of record SNQJ01S0064039.1, on the reverse strand, counting down.
GAGGATTGTATTACTGCAGAAACAGTTGAGAACGGTCGGTATTACACTCATGAAAACATTAAGGATAATGTGATGAAGTGCATATAGATATGATAGGACATGTCTGAAAATGTTTTATTAATTTAAATACTAGGGTAATTTGATTTTTAATTTAGATGACGACAAATGTGTTTATAATGTATGTCGTGTGTAGAAAGAAATAGATTGGAACTGATGAGGAAGATAGTTGCTAATAATGAACAACCTCAATCAGAGGATGACTATGAGGAGGTTCTTGTTGAGATATTGTTGAAGGGAATTTAAAAATCCCCATGCAGCACCACTGATGGGATAATATTAGAGGGGGTGCTAACAACTAAAACCAGAATAAAAATGTTCATGCCTATGTAGCTGTTACACCTCAAAATTACTCACTTCGCAAGTGTCGTCATTTTGAGTGTCGCAAGTGTCGCATCTTGACCGCAAGTGTACAAGTGTTGCTGACATTGTACTTCCTTCTTGCCTATGTCATGCCTCCAAAAACATGACAGGGACACTTAGGACACCTCAAATATTAGTCGTGAAGAGGAGAAATTAGTCTACTAGAAGTACAAGTGTTTTGCCACTAGAAAACCCATTCAAAAGGTGTTTTTGGAGAGGAGCACTCCCCCATATATTGTTAGGCAGTGCTATAACAGTCTGTCCATCCCCTTAGGGGAGCATTATAACACCAGTGCTTTCTTTCCTTCTCTTTGGGAGCGTTATAACGCTCTGATGCCCCTTTTGGAGGACTGCTACCTATTCCGGGCAAATTTTGGTTTGTTGAGAAGATTGAGGGAAAGATCCCCTCAATATCTGAAGGTGGTTGGCTTCGAATCCTTGGTCAAGCCATGATATTAGGGTAGATCCATAACTAAAGGAGGAAAAACCTCAACTTACCCCAAAGATATGTCAAGTGGTTGGGCCTCTCCAAGCCTATTTAAACAGGGCTTCTCATGGTGAAAAGGATGAAAAGAATTGTGAAGCATCTAACCTATGATCTCATAAAGAAGGTGTCTTTTAGAACATCAGCATTCGGTGTGTGGGATATTTGAGAAAGGGTTCGGATGAGGAAGGCTTGATGAAGCTGCTACACTCACATCTATGGTTGTATGCATTCTTCGTTGTTATTCTCTTTAATATAATATGTCTGGCCTGTTTCTTTAAAATCTATGTTTGATCTCACATGAATTTGTCTCTAATAGATAGGTCTATTTCAAGATAATCTCAATAGAGTAGGAAGTTGTTTGTACTTTTGTTTGTCTACAGGGCTTATCGAGGAGCGTAAGATTGGAGCTCAACTCAGACCGTGCAGGGACAAACATTGATAAAAGGTACTTCTTTTCTCCTTCCTCCTCACACATTAGTTTATCTAGACCTAAAAGGAAGTCAGTGTCCATGATAAGCATCTTCTGTCTTAATAGTTAAGAGTCTAGCTCTCAAGAGGAGATCTACCTGTCCGCAGGGAGATTTTCCTTCAATAGAAATTGGCGACTCCACTGGGGACAAATTGAAACTTTCAGTTTTGGTTTTCCTCATAGACCTTGTCTTACCCTTTGTTGTTTTTATACCTTGTTCACCCCATATGTTTGATTTCATATGCTGATTGATTCCTTACCCCATCACATTCATCTTGATTGCTAAAGTTTGACTGAAATTTTGGGTTTTTGGATAATTTTGTGAGTTGTAGAAGCCTAACACTCCCCTACCTTGCTATAAGAGCACTGGAACTCCCCCTTTGTCTTAGACATAGAGTTATAATGCTCTAGTGCCCATTACACTAGAGCGCCAACCTCCCTTTGCAAAAAATCCTTTCCAGAATTGCATTTTCTGAGATCCAATCTTTGGTTTTCACTTGTTGAGATTCTTTGTGACTCAATGCTTCTTCCTATTGACCTCTAACATCCTTCCTGCTGAGAAGTAAGAACTTTGTTGTTCATATTTTGAGGCCTTCTTCTTTATTTTGAGTTTTTCTGCTATTGAGAACTTGGAATCAATCCACTTCTTTCTTCTCTCCTATCTGACTAAGCGGGAACTCTGGTGAAGGGCATCAGAAATCTGTGAATCATCTCATTTGGTTCTTTGAGGTCATTGTTCTTAAACATCTCTCTTTTGTGTGAATTGTTTGATTTTCTTTGTTATCTTTTGTTTTCTTTTTCTTCTTGTTTCAATCATAGCAAGAGGATGTGTTGTTTGTGCGAAATCTACTTATGCTTGTCTGAATCTCCTTGATCTGAAAGGATAGTTGGTAGGATAAGTTTTTTGCATTGAATTAATCATTATTCGCATACAAACGACAAAGATACATATTAGTGATTGGTTTGCATATTAGAAGGCATTTCTGAAATGTTTCAGCATCACATTTGATTGAGAACAAATTGATTGAGGACATTCCATATTGGTGTTTGATAGTGAAAACGACTCTTTTTCTTTCCCTTAATTAGGCGTTCATTGAAAAGAAATGATTTCTTATCATATTTTATGCATATTTTTGGGAATTGAGTCATCATTCCATTAGTTTCACCTTCATACACCCTTTGAGTAAAGAACAACTGTAAAACGAATGCTAATTTAAAATTATCTAGAACATTTTTTGTTTTTAGGATCTTCCACCAACAGTAGACTAGGGTTAGCACTTTGGATTAGGCTATGAGTACAACTCTCTAAAGTTTTCAAAACAAACATTATCATCCTAAGCTAGGGAGAGTCAAATCCAATTGTCGTATTGGTTTTCTGGGATCCCCCTCTCACACGGGGGTTACACATGAGATCGCATTTGGGTGAATTACAGAGATTATCCCTCCGTGGTTCAACTGTTTGTAGTGGTCATATCATATATTGGGGGTCGCTTGGAGGTATACCCACGATTATGTGTGGGGGCCTCTCGGGTTGATTTCGGACTTGTTATCCTGCCCATACGTTTTGGATCAGATTGTCGACTGTACCCACCCAGGGACTCACTACGAATTGCTGTCTTTAGTTGCCATAATCTTTAGGTAGTTACACAAGGTGACAATGAAGGGAAGTCTCACTGTACCTGGAACAGACATTGGTCAAACTCACTCGGGCTCCTTGGAGGGTAAATCCACAATTACTGCATGCAATCTTGCACCAAGGTGAAAGTCTATTAAGTAGGTTGCCATTGTAACTATTCCACCATATCATAGACCCTTCTTGACTTGATCACATGACGTTGGATTTCAACACCAACTAGCACGATCATCGAGAAAAGTTTTTTCTGCTTGGTTGATTCCTAGATTTTATTAGCGTATGTTGTTTCTTTTTGCTAGTTGGCCCTAGATTTTCAGTGTGTTCTGTTATTCTCCACAATTGATCCTGTAGACGATAAAGGTCTTCATCGATCCTATAGGATGCAAGGGTTTCCTCTGGAAGTCTATCAACCCTTACCTCCTAACCCTCTAGAAGACAACTACCGTAGAGAGGTAGAAAATTAATTTGACGCTGGAAGTGTTATTGCTCCTCTGTTAGATAACTCAGAAGGTGCTTTGGTTAAGGTTGAAAATCCCACTACATATATGTTAGTAATCCCTCTCAAACCACTTTTGGTTAATTTAGACTCCCTTGGGAACATCATAGACGAAGAGGTCCCATGATTACTGGAGAGGATTTTTACCGAAACATATATGGGATCCACAGAACCAATCTTTGGTGACAAGTATAGAACTCCTACTCGTCCTAGCACTATAGTAGATACCAATCCCACACCGGCTCATTCTATATGGAGGACTTCATCAGGACGCGATCTCTATGAACATTTCGAATCCTTTCGACAACATTTTCATCCTCATGACCCTCCTAGTGAAACAGGACCATCTGGTCAAACCATGAATCACTCAGTCGATCAGGTTATTAACCCTATTGTTACACTAGCACAAGTCCATCCTAATGCTAGACTCATCACCTCTACTCATCTCCAAGGCACTTCAATCTCTACCCCCCGTTTCTACAATATTTTACTCTACAACTCCACATGTTCCACACGATCCTGCTGGGACATCTGCTCACCCAAGAATGCATACCCCTGCTAGCCCAACACAACCGAATGGAGGGAAACCACCATCTAATGAACCTTTCCCTCCTGGAGGACTACCTTTCCATGGTGGACCTACCCCTCTCGGCGGACAACCCCCTTTTCATGCTCCTCCTGGAGGGCAACCTCTGTTTGCCAGTCATACCCTGGTTGTAAATCCACCGCTTGCAGGGAGGCAACCTTTGTTTGTTTGAAACCCTTCAAAATCCTGGGGAGTATATTTAGGAGGCACTTTTACTCAACCCCATGTTGGGGGGAACTCGTATAATAACCCACTAGGAGGAGTATCCAATCCTGTTCCTTCCAGAATATCTTATGGACAATCTTATCCGGGAAGCATCCCAAACACCACTTGGAATTCTCTGGGACCACAATCTTATCCTCCTCATGGGTATAATGTGTATCCACCTCCAGGATCTACTCCTTACCATTCTCAAGGGAAAAATGTTTATCCTCCTCATGGGAAAGAAAATCACCCAACCTATAATGCTCAGAACCCACCGGGTTATACAAATGTTTCTCATGCACCATCAAATCCTACTTATCTTGGCTAGCAACAACCGTATGTAGGAGGACCTACTGCTTACAACTATCCACCTAACCCATTTTATGGTCTTACTGGTGTTCCTATGCCACACCAGTATCATCCACAAATTAACCGACAACTACCTTTTCTTGCGACTTTGGATCTCCCAGACTTGTCTTAGTTAACTAATGATCCTATTTTTCATTCACCGGTTTGTCCAGTCATTCTAGCTAAACTTCCTTATGATATTCTGAAATTTGACAAAAACCCTGGCGAAGATCCAAACAACCATGTGATGACTTTCCATTTGTGGTGCTCATCAAACTCCCTCATGGATGATTCTGTACATTTGCATCTTTTCCAGCAAACACTTACCGGTTCGACAACAAAGTGGTATATTGAACTACCACATGATTCTTTTCATGATTTCAATTCCCTTGCCATGTCTTTCCTCATGCACTTTCAACTACCTGTTCACTACGAAAAGGGTACTGAACTCTTGACCTCCCTTTGTCAAACTAACTCTGTGCATATCTCTGACCATATTCATGAGTGGAGGTGACGACGAAGGATGATCAAGGTAGTCATTCCTGACATACTATTGGTGGAATGGTTTACTAAATCACTTCTACCCCTGATCGCTCGTGATGTCACTATGGGTGGTGAAGTCACAGAGGAATAAGACATCACTCAGGATCAATATTTAGATTTGGTTTATTCCCAATCTGGTACTTTGTATGATTTCTTTCTGAATGTTGCTCGAGCTAATACTGATCCTTCTAAATCGTCATCCTCATCTCATGCGGATGGTGTTATCGATTCTCTCAAAACTCAATCTTTTTCCCAATCGACCACACTCTCCTCTACCTCCCCCGAAACTTAGATCTCTAAGCTGACTGTAGTTCAATCTGCCCCTTCACAACAATCCAGAGGTAGGAAGAAGACAAAGAATAAATCAAAAAATAACAATGAACAACCAAAAAATCAAACACCTGCTACCGAAAAGAAAACACAATGGAAAATGAAATTCCCATGTATCATTTGTGGTGATGATCACTACACTCGAGACTGCCCACTTTGCAATGAAGTGGCCAAAATTTTCCAAGGAAAGTCACTACCCGTTGTGCTTACTCAATCTTTTCCACAACAGCAATCTATGGTTGCTCAAACCCCCTCTCCTGGGGGTAGTTCTAGTGATCCTCATGATGAGGCCTCGTCGAGTGCACATATTTATATGTTTAATGGGATTAATTTGACCACTCGCTCTAGGACATACAACACACTAGGTAACCTTGACAAAGGAAAAGACACTAACGGTACCAGTACTTTACTGGATCCATCATCGTCCTCCGTTAGTCTTCCATTGGTTAATCCTCCATCTGGACCACTTTAGATTGAGAAACCTACATTTGACTCTATATTATACCCTCCTAAGAGCACTATCCACAAAGCTACCTTTAATCCTAGTTCATGTGCTGCCAAGAACTACAACATTGTTGAATATTTGGCTCAAGCACCGTGTGTTATGTCTGCATTAGAAGTTCTACAACACTGCCCCAATCAACGTAGAATTCTCTTGGCCACTCTTGGCACTGTTGATCCCGAGTCGTCCAACCATATCATGTTTAACCTAGACAATTATGCATCTCGACTCTCTCACCAACTTGCTTTTCAAGTTGATGTTGTTGTTCATAATCAACAAATCCACTAAACTATTATGGATGAGGGAGCCTCAACTTGTGTCATGTATTTAGCATGTTGGAAAGGCTTAAAATCACCGACACTTAACATATCCCCAACAATGCTATGCACCTTCGATGGGTGAGTTTTTCATCCCCATGGGCTTTTACAGTCCCTGCCCATCCAATTGGGTGGAAAAACTATTACTATTGATGTCGAGGTGGTCAATGCTCCCCTCGATTACAACTTGTTACTTGGAAGAAGTTGGTTTTATGCGATGACTATCGTTGCCTCATCGATCTTTTGATGTGTACAATTTCCTCATCAGGACAAAATTGTCACTATTGATCAGTTGGATTTTTGCATGACCAATGCTCGTGCTCCTGCTACCAACAATATTCCTTTCTTGGGAGACCACAAGATCACATATGAAAGCGTTGGTGTTGGCTTATTGAAAGATTCTAGCCTCATGGGTACCTTCCCTACATCACTTCCATTGACTACACATCATATTGCCACCGTCGATATGATTTCGACCGTGGCTTATCAATCTTTGGAATCATCTGACCCTTGGATTGTACCTCATCCATTGGAATTCGATGCACTAGGTGACACCGTGCCACTTATTCTAGCCGAAACATCATATGTTTCTACCCAATCCACTTCTCCTTCGTCGGATGACCAAAATCTATTGGCGCCTGATGTTTCCTTGATGCAATCATGGTTGAGTTCCTTGTCGTCTACGATCGATTACATTTCCCCCATTTTTCCCTCGGATGAATCTACTCTGGAAATGCTTAGCATTGACAAGTTACCTCAGGATAATAACCATCATTGATCCTCTCTTCTTTTCCCTCGTGAATAAATTCGGGCAGATATACAGCCTATCTCCCCTCCTGATGTTGATTTTTCATCATCTCCAATGATTTCAACTTCCGATGATTTGGATCCGGTAGTGGACATGGTGATTTATTTGGTAGGATTACTGGAGCCTGATCTCCTTACTCCTGTCGCAATCCTCAAAATGTGTTCCTTATCAAGTGATTATCTTCCATCCAGCAAAGATCTCCTGGAGGCCATGACCGAGTTTTGTCCCTTGACATGGTACCCTTCCAGAGCATTATTCTCTTGGAAGCCATGATCAAGACGAAGCCATGAGCATAGTTTCTCTTCTCTGTAGCAAGCTCATTAAAAAATGAAATAGAGACCATGAGTATAGTTATTTTCCTATGTCAAGCTCATTAAAAAATGAATTGGTCACCTCTCTTGAACCTTATTTTCATACACCCTTCTCCTTTTTCTCATCTCATAGAGAAATTGGTGACAACCTCAAAGTCGGTGAATGAATTGAAGCTTGGAGGGCATGTCTCCAGCCTTTGATGATCATTCTAGAGTTAAGCCACTAGCTTTCAAGCTAGGGGCATACCGAGGTTAGTCTGTGTTCTTTCTCATGCTCGTAAATACATGAGAATGCATCCAGGTAGACTTTTATCTCTTTTTTGGACCTGTATGGATACACGAAAAAGGAACCCACTGGAGTCTTCTTTAAGCTCTTTTTAGACTCTCTAAACATGAAAAGATCGTTGAGTGATCTTGATTCCTTTCCCACTCGTTAAAAGGTTTAAAAGGGCATCTTTTGAGTGATAATTTATCTCTTTTTCAGCCTCGCAAGACTAACATTACGAAAAAGGACAACATTGGAGTCATCTTTAAGTTCTTTTCAAACTCTCTAAATGTGAAAAGATTGTCGAGCAACCTTGTTCTCTTCACGCTCGTTAAAGTATTTGAAGAAAACATATATTGAGCGATAGTTTATCTCTTTTTCAGTCTCATCAAACTACTTTATGAAAAAGGAACTGAGAGATTTCTCTTTTAAGTGTTTTTCTAGACTCTATAATCATGAAAACCCTTCAAGTTTTCTATCTTTGGACTCGTTAAACAAACATCGACAGGCCCATACGGGATCAAATCCTTACTCCTTCCAGTTCGTTAAACAAAGGAAGAGGAACTTACCGAAGGTGAGTTATATCGAGCATGTGTTACCCTCCTCGAGCTCATTAAATCAAAAAGAGGTACTCATCTATCTGGGTGGGGGGAAAATTGAAAGAAGCAAACCAAGCTGTTTTTGAGAACATTACCTAGTAACTCTTAGAGTCGCCCTTGAACATGGCACTTTGTCTTTGCGTACATATTAATCTGCTAAACCTCTACACTGAACCAATCCTCTGAGTTTTTCTTACTCCTTTGGGTCACCCAACGAAAGTCACAGTGTCCACTGCATTATCGTGTTTTGGTTCGTGTCATGTTTCTGTTGTTCTGCCTCAGTGTTCAAGGGAAGTATCTGCCTCGAGAGTCAGCCATCAAAAATAGATTGTCTCACCTATGTCAGTCCCGGTTCATTTGATCTACCAATAACATCTCTGTGTTCGTTTCGTGTCATTGATGGGGGATACATCAAGGCCCTCCTTCGACGAGTCTATTCCTGTCAACTTCAACACATTATCCAGGAACTAGGCTTAGAAACCAATTAGTACTTTGGGACCTGCATGCCTCAATGGTAGGTCTCCTCACGTTCAATAGTGGGTTTACATCATTAATCTCTGATCGGATGATTCCATGGATGTTCGACTTCAGCTCGTCCATTCACATTCGTTGGAATGTACTAGAAGTACCTTGGGAATCATTGACATCAATGGTGATCTCCCTCGTGCTTGTTAACGGTTTACATCATGGACCGGTAATCAAGTGGTTTTTGCCATGTTTGACATCAGGACATCTATTCACATGGTTAGATTCGTACTACATCGGGAGCGATAAGAAGACCATGTGTTGAGTGATCACTCTGATATGTACTTTGCCCAGGTTGCGATGGAGTTTCTCTTGAACAATGACACATATACTGTCACATGGATCCACTTTGTATTGGTCATGGCTATGTCTTCTGTATTCTTCATGGCTACGATCAGTTCAAGTCATGGGAGTATAGATCCACAATGTACTTTTGGTGGCTATACCTTTTATCAATATAACTATGGATCCGCAGTGTATTTATGGCAGCCATACCTTGAAAGTCTCTATCACTCAAGCATAGGTATGCCTGCCTTGGGTTTGAAGCATGTCTTAATATTCATTTGATGGTTGTGGGCAGCTTTCGTCAGGTTCTCTGAGTCCATACCCTTGCTTGAAAGTCTGCAAAGTATTTCAGTTATAAGTTCTCATCTTCTAAACTTCATGCTTTGGGGGGCAATCTGTTACACCTCAAAATTACTCACTTCACAAGTGTTGTCATTTCGAGTGTCGCAAGTGTCTCATCTTGACATCAAGTGTATAAGTGTTGCTGACATCATACTTCCTTCTTGCCTATGTCATGCCTTTAACAACATGACAGGGACACTTAGGACACCTCAAAGATTAGTTGTGAAGAGGAGAAATCAGTCTACTAGAAGTACAAGTGTTTTGCCACTACAAAACCCATTCAAAAGGTGTTTTTGGAGAGGAGAACTCCCCCATATACTATTAGGCAATGCTATAACACTCTCTCCATCCATTTAGGGGAGAATTATAACACTAGTGCTTGCTTTCCTTCTCTTTGGGAGCTCTATAATGCTCTGATGCCCCTTTTGGAGGAGTGCTACCTATTCCGAGCAAATTTTGGTTTGTTGAGAAGATTGAGGGAAAGATCCCCTCAATATCTAAAAGTTGTTGGTTTCGAATCCTTGGTCAAGCCATGATATTAGGGTAGATCCATAACTAAAGGAGGAAAATCCTCAACTTACCCCAAATATATCTCAAGTGGTTGGGACTCTCCAAGCCTATTTAAACAGGGCTTCTCATGGTGAAAAGGATGAAAAGAATTGTGAAGCATCTAACCTATGATCTCATGAAGAAGGTGTCTTTCATAACATCAACATTCAGTGTGTGGGTTGTTTGAGTAAGGGTTCGAACGAGGAAGGCTTGACAAAGCTGCTACACTCACATCTATGGCTGTAAGCATTCTTCGTTGTTGTTCTATTTAATATAATATGCTTGGCCCATTTCTTTCAAATCTGTGTTTGATCTCACATGAATTTGTCTCTAATAGATAGGTCTATTTTGAGCTAATCTCAATAGAGTAGGAAGTTGTTTGTACTTTTGTTTGTCTACAGGGCTTATCGAGGAGCATAAGATTGGAGCTCAACTTGGACCATGCAGGGACAAACACCGATAAAAGGTACATATTTTCTCATTCCTCCTCACACATTAATTTATCTAGACCTAAAAGGAAGTCAATGTCCACGATAAGAATCTTTTGTCTTAAGAGTTAAGAGTCTAGCTCTCAAGAGGAGATCTACCTGTCCGCAGGGAGATTTTCCTTCAACAGTAGCAGAAGGTATGAAAGTATTGGGTAAGAATCCCTTATGAAATGTTATGTATGGAACATTGAAGGGACTTGTATGTTGCAAGATACCAGATATAATAAATATGCAGAACAAATATAAAATGATAGAAATGGAAGAATAATAGTAATATATCCAGCATAATCTCCACAATAACACATAAATGATATAAGAACAACAACATAAATAGCACTTTGATTCAGAAAGCAATGTTCACAGGCCTCTTCAAGGGGGAAACCTCCAATCGAGCAGTGCTTTGTTACAATAATCTCCAAGATAGGGTTTTCATACCCTCGACCCTTATTTATACTAAATATGTCTATCAAGAGAAGCATCTAGAGGAAGATCCTTCTAGAAGAGGAAGCTTCTATTAGGTCTTATTACATCCACCTTATTCTATTTTATTGAAAGGCCTTATTAATATTTACCTTTATTACATCCGAATATATTAATCTAACTATGTGCGGGTTAGGACCCTAACATGTCCGCCCCCTTAAAAACAACCTTGTCCTCAAGGCTTGAGATGAGGAAACTGCTGCAAAATGGTAGCTGGTTCCCAAGTGGCATCTGTTTGATTCGTATCTTTCCACTGGACTAGCACTTCTTTGATGGTTTGTTGATGTAGGTGATGCTCATGCTGGTCCAAAACTGCTTTTGGCTATATCCAAATGGATCCTTCTTCAGCTAACTCTGGAAGGTTGGTTTGAATTTGGCACCGAGTTCCAATCACCTTCTTTAAGCATGAAACATGGAAAGTTGGATGTAGCTTTGACAGACTGGGCAGAGCTAACTGATATGCGACTTGTCCCACATATTTGAGAACTATATAAGGAAAATAAAATTTGGGCACTAGCTTCTGACAATGCTTAGCCTTGAGGGAAGTTTGCTTGTATGGTTGTTGTCGCAGAAACACCTGATCCCCTTCTACAAATTGACATTCAGAGCAACCTTGATCTGCTTTTTTCTTCATGCGATTTTGTGCCATGACCAAGCTCTCTTTAAGGGTACAAATAATATCCTCTCGAACTGTAAGTGTTTGGTCAACTGCCTAGACCTTTGAGGTACCCAAGAAGTATGAGAGAACTGAAGGTGGCTTCTGTCCATATACTTCTTCAAAAGGAGTCATGCGAGTAGCTATATGGTAGGAAGTGTTGTACCACCATTCGGCTAAGGGTAGCCATTGAACCCACTAATGTTGTTTTTTAGAAGCAAAACACCTCAGATATGTTTCCAAACACTTGTTGACAACTTTCGTTTGACCATCAGTCTGGGGATGATAAGCTATGATGAGATGCAATTGGGTGCCCTGGAGCTTAAGCACTTCTTGCCAAAAATTGCTTGTGAAATTTGGGTCACGATCAAAAACAATAGAGTGTGGCATGCCATGAAGCTTGAAGACCTGGTCCATGAAAAGTTGAGCCACCGTGGATGCTATAAATGGGTGTTGAAGAGTGCAGAAATGAGAATACTTGGAAAGGCGATCCACAACCACCATTATGAATGATTTATTCCCTGATTTGGGTAAGATGGTAATAAAGTCCATAGAGATATCCTTCCAAATATCCGGTGGAATCGGAAGAAGTTGTAGTGTGCCCGGAGATTTGACGGTTTCTCCCTTGTTGCGTTGACACACCTCACATTTAGCTACAAAATTATGGATGTCCTATTTCATACCATCCCGAAAAAAAAGAACGTTTGACTTTGTCATATGTTTTGATGAACCCTGAGTGCCCCACTGTAGGTGTAGCATGAAGCTCAGAAAGTACCATGGATTTAAGCCTTGATTGTTTACGTAAATATGAACAGCCTTTGTATTGAAGCTCATCCTAGAGCCAAGAGTACCCTGGGGGAGCCAGAGCCTTACTCTGCAATTGTTGGATCAGATGCAAACTTTTGGGATCTTGAAGCCATTCCTGGTGCACAGCTTGGAGCCAATCGGGTACAATGAAGGAAAGAGAAAAAGGGGATCCTTCTTCTTCATATTTTTAGGACAGTGCATCTGCCACTACATTTTCTTTTCCCTTCTTGTAAATCATCTCATAATCATAACCAAAGAGATTAGTCACCCATTTTTGTTTCTCCTGGGAGGAAATGTGTTGTTCCAAAATGTACTTGAGGCTTTGATGGTCGGTCTTGATTTGGAATCATTTCCCCAAGAGATAAGGGCACCACAGCTCAACGACATGCAGAATAGCCAACATTTCCTTTTCATAAATGGGTTTTCCCAGATTCCTTTCAGAAAGTTGCTTGTTGGTGAAGGCCAAAGGTCAACCCTCTTGCATAAGGACAACACCGGTTCCTTTCTCAGAGGCATTGCATTCCAACACAAAGGTCTTTGTGAAACCAGGAAGGGCTAGAACCGGAGTGGTGCACATGGCCATCTTCAAGGTTTGAAAAGATTGAGCAGTGGCTGGGGTCCAAGTGAAGGAGTTCTTTTTTAGGAGAGCAATGAGAGGTGTTGCAATCTTTCCATAGTTCTTAACAAACTTGCGATAATACCCTGTTAAGCCTAGAAATCCACGCAAGCTTTTGAGAGTCTTTGGGTGCGACCAATCTTGCATAGCTTCACTCTTTTTTAGATCCACCCTGACGCCATCCTTGCCAACCAGATGACCCAATTATTCTACTTCTGAGGCACCAAAAGCACATTTAGATTGTTTCAGGAAAAGTTGGTGTTGGGAGAGGAGATGGAGAACTTGATCCACATGAGTAAGATGTTCAGTCCAGGTTTTTCTATAGATGAGGATATCATCAAAGAAAACTAAGACAAAATGATAGAGAAAGGGATGGAAGACATGATTCATGAGGCTTTGGAAGGTGGAGGGAGCATTACACAAGCCAAAGGGCATGACCAAAAACTCATTGTGGCCCTCACGAGTGCGAAAGGCCGTCTAGGGAATGTCTGCCTCTTTCATACGTATCTGGTGATAGCCCGAGTGAAGATCAATTTTAGTAAAGAATTAGGCACCACTCAATTCATCTAGGAGGTCATCAATGACAGGAATGGGAAATTTGTCTTTAATGGTTAGTTTGTTGAGGGCACGAAAGTCAGGACACATTCTCCAAGAACCTTCTTTCTTCAGGATCATGACTACAGGAGAAGAGTAAGGGCTCGTACTAGGGCGGATAACACCTGCATTAATGAGTTTCTGGACCATTTTCTCAATTTCATTTTTTTGTGAGAAGGGGTGGCAATATGGACAGATATTGGGAGGAAGGCTTCTGGGAACAAGGGGAATGGAATGATCATGAACACCATAGGAAGGAGGGAAGCCTTGGGGAGTGGAAAATACCATTTGATGTTTAGAAATGAGAGCTTGGAGGTCATGCGGCACCGGGGGTGTTTCTGTTGCTTGAATGGCATGGAGTTGAGCAATGACACCAGAATGAACTTTTTTTAGCAGCTTTTCCATGCGATGGGAACTAATGACCTCAAGTGAACCTATAGTGATGCCTTGGAATTTATATTGGTGGCCTTCCTGGTCAAATTGCATGGTTAATGCCTTAAAATCCATGAGAATGGGACCCAAAGTTCTTAGCCAATTTGCACCCAACACAATGTCAAAACCACCCATGTCGATAGCAAACATATGGGATTTTAGGTGGTAGTCACTAATTTGGAGATGCACATTTTCACAGCACCCTCCACATTTCATGGAACCACCATTGGCAATCATGATTTGGAAATTATTGACAGCATGGATGTAGCAATGAGTTTCTTGGGCAATGCGGCGATGAATAAAATTATGGGTGATTCCACTATCAACCAGAATGATGACCTTCCGATGCTTGATGTAACCGATTAACTTGAGGGTTTGGGGAGTGGAAAAACTAGTGAGAGCATTGAGGGAAATGACGGGTTCTACTTCGGGAGGGTCTGAGGGAGGGGTTATGTAAGTGATTTCAGGTGACTCAGACACAAGGGGAGTTTCAACATCCTCTTTTGAAATGTCCTCAGAGATGGCCATAAAAAGATTTTGTTCCTTACACTTGTGGCCTAGGAAATATTTGTCATCACAATTATAATAAAGGCCTTTGAGTTGGCATTCAACCATTTCAACCCTGGTCAATTTTTCAATTTTTAATGGGGCAGAGGGAGTAGTGGGAGTGACGGGTTTAGGGCGAGGGATAAAGGAGGGTTTTTGGTTTTGAGATGATATAACTTGTTGTGCTTCATTAGCTCTTTTAGTAGCCTCCACACAAGTCAAGGGTCGATCCATGAGGACATGGGCCCAAATCTCCTCCTTGAGGCCACTAATAAAAAACTCTTGAAAGAAATCATCAGTCATGCCCTCTGTTCGAAAAGCCAGGCGTTCAAAGGTAGCTATGAAGTATTCTACTGTTCCAGATTGTTTCAACATTGTGAAACAACCCAAATGGTTGGTGTCTGTGTCAAAGCATTCATAAATCTCAGTCACAAATTGGGTCCAAGCAATATACCCTTGACATGAAGTTTTTCTCCATTGCCACCATTGCCAACGTTCTTGATCTAGATGGAGAACACCATACCAAAGT
>SNQJ01S0064039.1:0-40887 GCA_010110895.2 Picea sitchensis | reverse complement strand
ACATTCATTAAGGTCAATTGATATCTGAATTACATTCTGAAAAATTTGGTAGGCTGAAATGATGCATAGGTAAGGGATGATGTATCCTTTTGCTTTGTATCCTTGAAAAGATGAAGATGACTTGGACTGTTAGTATGCTTGATTTTGAAGAGGTATAACAAAATATATGTGCATGGGAAACTAACAATTTGGTTGGCTTATTGAAGTTGAAAGTGCAGGAAGTAAAGAGGTCTTGGATATGGTAACATTGTAAGTCCATAAGGAAGACCAATTACGTGCTGATCCAAACCACTATGGGAAGGAAAGTCCCATAATTATGAATCTGGTTCCTGTGTGGAACAAATCGAAAACAAAATGTGGAAATTGGAAACTTGTGGGTGGCAGATTTACAAAAACAAACAAAAAAAAAGGAATTTAAAATTTATAATGATGTCTCATGAATTTTTGTACACCTGTGATACAAGTGAGAAAAAGAGTAACCTTCGGCCCTATATCTTACTATGCTGGGAGAAGGAGAGTAACATTCATCCCTAACCACCACTGAGCAGAAAGAAAAGATCTATCTAGAAAGGACAGATGATAAAAAAAAATGGCTACTACTGAGCCATGAGAACCCTGTGATAAGCCATGATCACCTGAAATATATTGTTTTGAGGTAACATAAGCCAGAGGGATGCCTCGGTAGAGAAATTCTGAGGGATGCCTTGACTGTAAGACTCGATAGAGTCTTTGGAATTCTTTCTGTGTGAGAAAACCTTGGCAGGGAAAGATGGATCACCCGAGGGACTGTATAACAGTGAAGGGGATGCCTGAGCCTAAACCTAGAGAGTGAGTGACCGCAAGGAAGAGGAGACATTAATAGTTCTTGTAAACTATTGGGATCATGCACATGGTGGGTAGTTATTCCTATGTGAGAAAACCTTGGCAAGGTAAGATGGATCACTCGAGGGACTGTATAGCAGAGAAGGGGATGCATGATCCTGGGCCTGGAGGATGAGTGACCACAAGGAAGATGAAACCTTAACAGTTATTGAAAACTATTGATTGGGATCATGCACCCGATGGGTATGTCAAGGAAAAACAAATGAGCCTTGATAACAAAACAACCATGTGGATTCAAATCCACAAACTGCGCAGACAATTGTTGTGCTAAGATTATGAAAATTTTCCTAGAAATTTGTATGCAATGCTTTAGCATAAGACTATGATTAACATGCTTGATTTTCCAAGAATTATTGAAATTCGGTGACAAATATTAAGGGTCTGAAAAAGGACCTGACTGAGAGAGAAAGATCAATATTTATGAAATAGCTGAATGAGAAAGTCATGGCAGGTGTTTTTGAAGAAGAACACTGAGGACGGTGTTCCTTTAAAGGGGAAGGAATTGTAACACCCTGTTTCCCCCAGTTTGTAATTAATCATAAAATAGGAATTACCATGCTAAGACATGTGGACAATGTAAATGTATTATTATTTGAGTTTCCAATAACTGACTGTGGGGGTGAAGCCTTGATAGTACTGGCCATGATATCACTAGAGGAATAATGTGAAAACTATACGAGAGGGTTCATTATATCAAATAACAACAAATTTTCCTTGATGAGGATGATAAACCTCCTTCAGATCCCAAGGAGAGAAATCAGTTAAGGAAGAAAACACCAGTGGTTGAATTATCAACTACCCCCATGAATGGGAGCATGGGCTAGTTGTAAAATGTCATCTAGAAGTACCACAAAGACCTGTAGACCCAAGCTTCCTTCTGATAGAAGGAACGTGATGGGTCGGGAACCTTCCAAAAGAAGGAAGGTAAGATAGATACACATGGAAAACTAGAGAGACAACAGACAAGAGTGCAAGCTCGTAAGGGAGATGTGTGGATCTCTCTAGCGAATAAGGAATAGAAGGCCGCGAGCTTGATGATGAGTGAGCATATAATAAACCTCACTGAGACCATAACAGAGAGGGAAATCTCTAAAAGTTGTAGAGGACAGAACCCGAGCAGAAGCTGAATAGAGAAAGAATCCTTGAGAACTGCGAGAGTTCCCTAGTGATATCATGGGTTGGCACAGAGGTGGCCAAAGTGATAAGAATGAATATGTCTGAGCTTATGGTAGGGTGGAAGGATGAACACCCACAGTCAATGAGTTGGCGACAACCTGTAATAGATAAGTAATCGCATATCTGGTGTGTTTAAGTAGTATTTTGAGTTAAAGTTAGATATGTCGTGAATGACCTAGAGATGGTTATGATTTCTTAACGATTCATACTATATTCCTTATTTTGTAACTACCTGATTGTGTAATTAGGCAAGTGGGAAATCATATGGATAGGACATGTTTTATACTCGTAAATGCTTGTATCCTATGGTGGTATAAGCCATAGTCACAAACTGTGTGTTCCTCGACTGTGGACACAGTCTCATGTACGCATGTCAACCTTCCTAATCATTTTGAGTCCCTTGGAGGATGAAGTCTGTTAAGCTCAAGAGAGGCAGTGCAGATATGCACAATATACCTACAAGGAAAGCAGAGACCGCACCCACTTAAGTCCTAGACTTGATGAATGAGCGTAAGGGGTGCATGGAAGACTCTTCTAAGAGTCAAGTCCAGAAGAAAGAATGCAAAGCTCTTAAGGCCTTCATAACTAACGAAGCTCAGGAAGGATAGCGAGATTTAAGTATCGAAAGGGAATATTCTTTCATTTGGAAGATGAACGGACAAGATCCTTTCAGGAGGATATGAGGTCTATTACAACCATTAGATTTGAAGAAGGACCATAGGTGTTAATGCCTTGACTCCTTCATTATTCGCAAGTTCAAAGGATGTTTTAACCACCGTGAAGGGGATGGATCCTCTGAAATCTGAAACTCGAATTCGTGTTGCAACCTGGACCATAGATCCAAGTATCTATCGGGATCCACCTTGACCGTTGGATCTCCTAGTTCGAGAGTTTGTGCATTGGGAAGATTATAGGTTGGTGAAACCAAAATCCCTGAAACCCGAAGTTGCAAAACACTATGGACCGTAGATCTAAAGACCCTTTGGGAACCCTCTCGATGCAGCAATGCACGTGTCAAACAATGGTGTTTCCAAGTTTGGTGAAATAGTGGAACCCCGGGAGGATATTGTAAACTACCCATCAAGGCAGGACATGTGGTGGGAGATCAACACTTCTTTGATTCACAGGTCAGGGATTTCAAAGGCAAGAGTCATATAAAATCATGAAATTTGAACTCGCAAGATTGAACATAGTCATTGGATTACGAGAGGATCGTAGACCATTGATCTGACGCGAGCGAATTTTAGGAATTCAAGTATCAGGAGGAATGGAGGAAGCTGTCTCGAAAAGTCCCAAAACACGAAGTCTCGATTTGAGCAAAAAGGCGTGGGCCGTTAGACCTACAAGGTAGTCAGCCTGACGTTGACTTCTTTGGGAGAATAGAGGTTTAGCAATGCCAAAACTCCCAAAGTCCGGAGTGCCAAAGTTCATCCTAGCCATTGGCGATAGGAAACACGTGGCACATGATCCTTCGCTTTGGGGTTTAGTGTACCAGGAAAAATGGATTGTGTGAGTAAGAACTCCCAAATGCTAAAGTTCCGAAGTACCAAACTAGCTTCCTGTAGTCTTGGTATTCAGTCATTACATATGGTCCTATGCGGAGGTCACCGAAGGAAAATGGGCTAGGCCCCGACTTCTCAATTAGAGACCATTAAAAGAAAGGATTCATCCTTGTAAGGAGAACGAAAATTGTTGACTCACAATTGGAGAGAGTCAAAGGTAGAGCTGTTCGAACTCGCGAAGTTTGTACTTGTGAGTTAATATGAGCTATTAGATCATGGAGAATTATGAGTCATTGATCTGACACTGAGAGTTCAGGGATCAGGAAAACAGAGGTGGACTCCTTTCCAATTCCCTGGTACACAAAGTCCCGAAGTGCCTTTCGGATAAGCGTATGGTCACAGGCCGTGGTCACATGAGAGGAAGGGGCTTAGTCAAGAGACTAGCACCCTTAGTGTAGTTTTCTTAGGAAGGGAAAAGGTGATTAAAAAAAAAGCGCGTGTAGGTTGTCTCAAAGATTACATCAAGGGATTAAAAGGACATGTAGATTTGTTTCGTGGAGGTTCCAGCAAGGAACTGAAGAGCTACTTCAACTCAGAAATAGGAGATGATCTATTGACCAGGAGGTCAGAAGGCCCCGCTGAGTTGGAAGCTTGCGGACTGCATGAGGAAAAATAGAAAATGTTATTATGCCCTTTCGTGGGTGTGTTACACTTCTCCTTTTAGAAGGATAAAAAAGATGCTCGTTTTTCCCACGTACAGGAATTGTCGCACCCTAGCTATAGTGCAGCCTGCGAAAACATCGCAGTATAGATTTAGAGCAGGGTGTGAAAATCAGGCATCATCGCACCCTACGTATAGTGCAGCTTGTGGAGATCTTCCTTAATAGGGTTTTTTACAAAGGAAAATACACTTCTTCTCTCAGGAAAAGTTCTTCTCCTTATTTCTTCAGGTATTCAGGCCACTGACCCCTCTGAAGGAAACAGATAGGTTTACATCATTAACGGTCATAAGGGTGAAAAAAATAATGTGTAACAGAGAGCCCCCCAAAGTATGAAGTTAGAACAGAGTGATAGCTGAAATAATTTTTCGAGCGTGTGTAGGAAACAAGGAATAGTCAGTTGGAAACCTGCCAACAAATAAGGAAATATAGTACAATAAAATATCATCATTGAGGTAGGCATTCCCATACTCAGAATACAAATGACTCAGAGCATAAATGCCGACATGTGAAGATCCATGTCAAGTAATACAGGTCATGCCCACCAAAAATACACTGTGGAGCCATGCCATTATGACTCAAATATGAACATAGACACCAAACATACACTGTGGATCTATGCACCAGTATAATCTAAATATATTCCAATGCAACCTGAATCTGACAGAAAAGATCTAGGGTCTTCATATCCACCACTTTATAATATGAATCTAACCATGTGAATACATGTGTTGAATTCGAACATGGTAGAAACCACTTGATTACCAGTCATTAATGAATACCGTTAACAAGTGCGAGGGAAATCACCATTAATGTCAATGAATCCCAAGGTACACTAATACAATCCAACGAATGTGAATTAATGAGATGAAGTCGAACACTCGACAGAATCTCCCATTGAGGGGTCTATAATGAAAACCCACTGTCGAAAGTGAGGAAACTTGCCATTGAGCCATGCAAGTTCCAAGGTACTAATTAGTTTCTAATCCCAATTCCTGGATAATGAGTTGAAGTCGATAGAAAAAGACTCGTCACAGGAGAGTCTTAATATATCCCCCATCAATGACACGAAACAGGTAAAAATATTTGAGGTAGATCAGAGTAACAAGTGATTTAGGACTGACTTAGGGATGGCCGACGCAATAAAAGGTTTAAGGACTGCAGAAATGGATGATGAAATAGAAGGATTTCTGGGTTGAACTTCTCTTTGAAAATATTGACGACACGACAACTATCTTGGAAACACTGACTCAACAACAGGGATCACAGACGAATTTGTAATCTTATAAAGGAGTATGATCAAGAGACAAGAGGATTTTCCAACCTAGACACAAGGCTAGTGAAAGGGTGTCATGTTCAAAAGAAACTATTCCATGGAATACAGGTTTAGATACATTTCTTTCCCAATTTTTCCCCCACCATTTCTGGTGAGTACCTCTTTATTTTTACACAAGCTTGAGGAGGATAACATATGATTTTTTATGTAAGCTCATCCTTCGGGTGAGTCCCTTGGAGTATGTTTAATGAACCCTATGAAGGAGTGGTTCGATCCCATATGGGTATTTTGATGTTTGTTTACTGAGTCCAAAGAGAGAAAACTCAGGGGTTTTTCATGTTTAGGGAGTCTGAAAAACACTTAAAGAGAACTCTCTCGGTTCCTTTTTCATACCTTAGTCTGAAGAGACCAAAAAATAGATAAACTATCGCTCAATAGATATTTTCTTCAAATAATTTAACGAGTATGAAAAGAACAAGATCGTTCGAAAATCTTTTCATGTTTAGAGAGTCTGAAAATAGCTTAAAGGGAACTCCAGGGGGTTCCTTTTTCATATAACCTTTATGAGCCCGAAAAAGTGATAAAATTATACTCGATTACATTCTCATTGATTTAGGAGCACGAGAAATAACAAAGACTAATCTCAGGATTGTTTTCATTTTTATGCAAGCTTTAAACCAAAACAAAACTATGCTTGGGATAGAGTTTATTTTTTCACAAGCTTAAAATTAAAAAAAAATATGCTTGGACCTGATTTCATTTTTACACAAACTTGAACCAGCAGAAAACTATGCTTGAGGTAGGTGGTTTCATTTTTCCACAATCCTGAACCATAGAAAACTATGCTTGCGACTTCCCAACACATGGTTGGTACTTAGCCCCGGGCTTAAGAAGCTAGTGGCACAACTTCATCATGAAGTCCAGAGGCTAGAATCATTGCCCCCCAATCTTTGTCTCATCCAAAAACATAAGCAGATGAAAAGAAGCTTCAAATACTAGATGAAGGACTTGAATCAAACAGAGAGGGGGAAAATATATTTCATTTTTTAACGAGCTTGGCACAAAAAACAAGAACTATGTTCGTAACGTCTGTTTTATTTTTTAACGAGGTCAACACAGAGACACAAAAAGATATCCTCGTAGTTGGTTTCATTTTTTAACAGCTTGAAGTCATAAAATCATGCTCAAAGAGACTCTTCTTGATAATGGCTTCCAAGAGGACAATGCTCTAGAAGGACACCATGTCAAGGGACAAAACTCGGTCATGGATTCCAAGAGATCTTCATTCGACGGAAGAAACACACTCTAGAAGGAACACATGTCGAGGACTGCGACAGGGGTAAGGAGATCAAGCTATAAAATCCCTATCGAAGAGATCACCATGTCAACTATTGGATCTAAGTCATAAGAGACTGAGCTTACAGCGAGAGGCTCATCTTCATTAGCACGTGAAGGCATGGGGGAGAATGCCACATAATTGACCTGTGGTGGGGGTGATATCATTTGCATATAAGAACCATTTAGGGAGGTCATTGGGTCAGGACCAATGAATGAAAGTTGATCAATAGTCACCACTCTTCCATCACGCGGGAAAGATATCACACGAAAAAGAGTGGACACAATATCTTTCATAGCATAGACATAATATCACCCAAGGACTATATCGAAATCCAAGGGGTCTTGGACTACCATGACATCAATAAAGAAAATTTTCCCTCCCAAAGTTACAGGAAACTGAGGAAGGACCCCTAAAGGGTGACTGGTTCTTTTGTTAAAAGCTAACAGAGTCTGCATAACCGGCACAAGCTAAGGATAACCCAAATCTTACCAAGCAAGAGAGGACATAATACTAACAGACAAACCTTCATCTATCAGCATCTGAGGAATGTCCTGACCACAAACCTCTACAGTAATCTGGAAAGGAATGTGAGAGGGAAGACGAGGTCTAGTTAGTACACCCCATTCAAAAAGGATGGCCTCATTACTTGGAGGGGGTTCCATGGGAGGAGGAGGAATTCCCCCCAACACGGTAGATTTTGTATCAATGAGAAAAATGTGGGCAGTATCGGGTTTACTCTCTAGAAGGAGAGTAGGATCGACTGATGACAAGATCAAATTGACCACTTGAGGTGTATCCTCCAAGGGGAGAATGGGGTTGACGGGTGGAAATGGGTCGACTGCTTAGGTGGCATTCTCTAATGGGAGAGTGGGATCAACTGATGATGGGATCGGATCGACCACTTCGTCAATTGGTTCAACCAAATATGTGACCAGATTGACGACATGATTAATCGGAGTGACCGACGGAGGGACCAAATTGATCATTCCATCAACTATAGGTGGGTCAAGAGTTATCTTGCGATAAGCAGCCAGAATTTGAGGTTGTGAAATAGTCATGTCTTCCAGTAATTTTGAGGCTTCATCCATATGATGGAAAAGGTGAGTGAGATGACTCCCTTTGCATAACATGCATGGGAAATTGACTTTAATTCTCTTCTACCCAATGGTATCTTGACTAGTTAGTGGGGGGTCATTAGCATGTTGTTCAGAGGCTGACGACATGGACTGGAAAGGATTTGTAGACCATGCTTTGATGACCTTGGATAGACCAGGGAAATCCATAAGAAGATGGCTACCCTTATAAATCTTGTAAGGGTACTTGGGCTTACGGGTTGTTTGGGTGATGTTGACATTATCAACACTCCCAACACAATTAACAGTAACTGGTTGTTTTCCAACATGTCCGATAGTGGTTGGAAACTTGGACCCTTGTTTATTTTTCTTCTTCTTAGTCTTCCTTTTCTTCTTCTTCTTATCCACCAATTTACTAGCCTCAGAGCTTTCACTCGACGAAGAAGATGAAACATAAGAAGACCTTTCAAGTGAAGAAGGTGAAGAGGATTTTACTGGTGAAGAAGGTGAAGGGTCAACAAGAGGTTGATGTTCTTGGGGGAAGTGCTTACAACTGAAGAACTAACTGCATTCGGGATTACTTGAGTGGAAAACAACCATACCAATAATCCAATTGTGAGACCTGGAAGGATCAAAGTAGCGATGTGAGGAGGACCAATGTTTCCATAAGAAGGAAAAACAAAATTTTCCCCTGGAAAAGTTGTTCCTTCATTGGTCACTCCGGGAACTGACGCCATAGAAAATAAAATCCAATCTAGATTTTGCTAAGGAAAAAAAAGAGCACACAGTAAAAATCTAGTAAGAAAGCAAGCAAACAAAACCTTCTCATAATGAGCACACTAGTTAGTGATGAAATCCAACGTCGTGAGAACAATATAAGAAGGGGTTGAGATAGAGCAGGTGGGAAATTTACATTGATGACCTGCTTAATATACTTACACCCTGGTGCAATCTCCCACACATAATCGTGGGTATACCCTCCAAGGAGCCCGAGTGAGTTTGGCCAACGTCGATTCTAGGTACTGTGAAGACTTGCCCCTCCACAGTCACCTCGTGTAAAGACCCTAAAGAGATAGGCCACTAAGGTTACCAACTACAACAGTGATTCCTAGGGAAATAGTCGACAGTCCGATCCCCAGTGGAGTCGCCAATTTTTTTATTGGATTTATCAGTAAATACAGACATAAACTGATCTCCCTAGATCCACCTAGATCTAGAACAAAACAAGACAGGACATGGCGCTTTCCCTAAGCTCTAATCATCGAATTTACTATCAATCAAGAGATGAGTGACATACCTTTGAATATCACTTCCTTATATATTTGTTGTCCTTTCTCCACTTTGGTGCTCTTTTGATATTAGATATGCAATGACACAAACCAACCCAAGTGAAAGAAACAATAGTATATTCAATGAAAACTAATACATGTGATCAAGGAATCATGTAATAAAATGAGAATGATTTTATGCGAAAGAAACATGCCACTGTATTATATTAAAGATTGTAGAAGAAAGATACAACCAGATGCCTTGATGTTGTCAGGTTCCTTCGAATAGTTCCTTTCTTCCCACACACATCTGCTCCACGGATTCTGAAACTGTAGACCTGATAACTACTCACAATCTATCTTGACAAAACTCAAACTCAAACCAATATCAAAAGATAGCTTTCTCCATGAGATCTCCTCTCCTTTTATAATTTGAAGAGGATAAGGTGAGGAGGTTAGGATGATACCACTAAATCATGAAAGCAAGTAAGATCCAAACCATTCAGAGGACACCTCACCATGGAAGCTTCTCCTTGTAGAAGCATCGAGAAGATGCTCGTTTTTCCCACGTACAGGAATCATCACACCCTAGCTATAGTGCAGCCTGCGAAAATGTCGTAGTCTAGCTTTAGAGCAGGGTGCAGAAATCAAGCATCGTTGCACCCTGTGTATAGTGCAGCCTATGGCGATCTTCCTTAATAGGGTTTTTTACAAAGGAAAATACACTTCTTCTCTCAGGAAAAGTTATTGTCCCTTCTTTCTTCAGGAATTCAGGCCACTAACCCTTTTGAAGGCAACATATAGGTTTACATCATTAACGGTTATAAGGGTGACGAAAATAATGTGTAAAAATACATAGTATGTTGAACAAAGTATTACTACACTAATACTAGATACAACTGAAATAAGAAGCTTACCCTGCAAGTACTCAAAGAATTGTCTTTTATCATTCTCATGTTCTGGAAGATAATATCCATATGCATATGTCCACTTCAGCACACATCTACATTCAACTATTTGTAATGAAAATAATAAGAAGATAAAATAATCATCTGGTCATCTCAAAAAAGAAAATAAATAACCAACCTTCACTAATTCATGTGTTTCAAGTAATATTGTATAGTGTAGAATGATATGTTATAAGTTTCTAACCAATTCATAACTTTGCATAGAAGATTTATGCAGACAAGTATGTTCACCAAGAGTAAGCCATGTACACCAACATAACTTAGAAAACAAATGCAAAAAAAACAGAGAATGGAAGATTATTAATGATAAAAAAAAAGTACACATATGGTTTAGCATCCCTCAAGAAGCTATCAACAGTCTCACACAATTCCTCGAGGTGGATCTACCTTTCTTTTCCTAGATCTCTCTATACAATCTATACACAGTTACAGGTTAGGGATGAATATGTTGACAATGATTCTAATATTCACATAGAATTTTTAGATATGCATGGAAAATGGGAAGGGTGAAGTGCTTGTGATAGGCCTTGAAGAGATGAATTGTATAAACTCTAGTAAATAAATAGAGCATATATGTTGAAATTTTTGTTTTACTCTTAATTCCACGTGTCCAAGTCCACCAATGAAAACACCATCAAATGTGCCATATGATCCAACCTCTTTGACATAGCATATTTCTGATTTTATTTGACATTTTTTGTGACTAGATAATATTTATAATGAATTTCACCCACATCATCGCCAACCAACTTCTTCCAACCTTGAGGACCCACATAGTACAATGAAATAAATAAAATTCATTACCCATAAGATCATAAAGAAACTACATCTATAATGAAATGTATCAAGTATGTCAAATTATAAAGTGCTTCATACCACTTGTTGCATCCCCAATGGCACCATCACAAAATGTTGCATGGTATATAGAGTCACGAGCTAGTTCTGCAGCTTATTCCACTGACATATCCCATTGATACCTATGTTTGTGATCATAAGACAAGAAAAAGCCAGTACAAAGTCAACTTCAAACAATAGAAGTTGAGAAAGACTTTAAAATTTTCTAGCAAACCCTACCCATTTTCCAAGACGCCATAAGCATATGGTGAACCAGATCTAATAGAAAAATGTGTTCCCTTGATTCTTCCTCCTTCACTGTCTACATAATATAGACTAGGGCCCTGTGTATTTAAAGCCAATAATAACATTATTATTCTTGTTAGCACATAATATAAAACACTTCCACTATAACATCAAGTTTTCTATTACTGATTCATCCCATCCAACAATCATTGTGCCTATTGATAGGCCCATTCCTCGATATGAGTAGAGGATATTGGACAAAAATTTAGAAGAAGTACATGTCACTGATATTCTTCGTTTGTTTTCCAGCTCATATAACCAACACTATTATGAGAAACAAGAAAATTAAATGTGAACTCTACACAAAATATTGTTAATACCTCCAGGCTAAATATAGAACAAGGATTCCTACAACCAAACAAAGACCAAAAAAATCATGATGCATTAACATCACAGATCTCACTAGTGATAATCATGAATCTCAAAAAACCTTCATAATGTTATTCAAAAAACCATTTTCCCCCCAAAAATTATCAAATTCAAGCAATTCAAAAGGCATAGAAGATCACTTAGTCCCACTATTTTCCAACTTAAAAAGGTGTAAATATAAATTGTTAACATGAAGAGCATCCTTCAGTTTCAAATTTTGAACTATTTATCACTTCCATGCTTCCATCTAATTTATTTCATTAAAACACTACATTAATTAGTAAAGGCCAATTACAGTAGTAAAAACATAAATAGGACAACAATAAAAGAAGAATATTGAAACCAAACATAATATGAATGTTGTATTCAATTGGTTCTAGGATGGAGACATTTATGTTCCTCCATGATGATCATACAAGCTTTCCTAAGGCCTTATGTACCTTACTCTCCTTGTGATAGAATGCTTAGGACTACATGCAAGTTAGGATGACCTTAGGCAGCTTCATAAATGGTGTTTATAAAAACCAATGTGTGATGTTCACTCCAGTTTAACACACTTCTCATAAACAATTGAGTTGAATTGCTAGTATGTTGTGAGAGATTAAAAATGAAACAATATTCACATTGAATAATAGGAAATCACAAAACACAATATATAATCACACACAATATTATTCAAATACTTAATACACACAATGTTGTCCAAGTGATTCGGGCCCTAACCCTCTCGGGCGGTCATAAAATTCACAATGATCATTGCATAGATGAAATCAAAGAGTTATTAGCATTCATATAGAAATTGTTCAAATTTTTGATACATCAACCACAACAATATCTAGTTTTCACTGATCGATCCCCCCTCCTTCAAGAAAACAAGGGTATTTATAATATTTAGAGAAAGATGAATAGATGACCACATAATGGGTCATCGATTCTCATTTGGGTATGAAGACAAACTCAAGAGATCACATGATTACATTTCATCATTAATCTCACATTCGAGCTTCTCAAGTAGTCGACTAGTCCGTTTTAGAGGAACAACATACCCTTCATGGAAAGATCATTTGCAGCCTATTAACCACTAAATACATCATACTAAATTCATCCTGGAGTCAATATTGACCAATCCATGTTCTTGGCTCATTCGTTGGATTGACCAAAACAGCTCAACCAATGAAATCGTAGGATCTGCAACTCATTCTTTCAAATGAAACACAAATAATCAAGAGTACCATAATTGATAAGGTAGGGTGATGGATAAGGTCAAAAGGACACAAAAATATGGAAGAATGTATGAAATAATGTCTTCAAAACATGCTAATTATCTCACCCAACATTCCCCCTAGCTGAACAATTGCAGGTCCCTTCTACAACTTACCCAGATGACTATGGATCACTATTTACTAGAGGTTGGGAAAGTTGATAAGTCATGCTCCAATATTTCACAAACTGGCCCTATTCTTCTTCTTCTTTTTTGAACCCAAGTTGTTCAACCATTTCAGATCAATATCCAGACTCCTTGTTGCCTTCTGTATCTTCCCAAAAGACAGGATAAGAAAATGCCATACCTATCCAACGGACCCCCAAGATTTTGACACAATCAATATACCTTGGCAACATGTCCAAATCCCTCTAAAAGACTTCAATAGATAATGTCTCTCTCCTGAGTTGGTTGGAATATAGATAAAAATTCATGCCCTGTATATCTAGGATAGTCTCTAATCGATTAAGAGTTATCCATATCTCACAAGTAGATAAGGCATTTGTTTGGTTGACATTAAAAATGGAGACAAGCTCTGGGTCTTTCATTTTTTCTCTTTTTTTCTCACAGAAACTCTTAGGGCAGGGTTTAGGCCTAAGTAACAATCCTTCTACATTCTCCTTGTTTTTCAAGAAAGACATAGATTGCCTCCACTTCACCTGGTTATTCATAAAGGAAACAAATTCCCTCAGTTGCACATCACCCACCAACGGGTTGGGATCCCATCCACTGACATTTCGTATAGCCAGGTTATGTATATATTCTTCAAAAAGTAAGTTTCCATATTCTTCATCACAGGTCTTATACAACATCATGAATTGAACGACATCATTTATGTAGCACATACGATCATGTGCCAATGATTTAATTAATAGTGAAAAGACCTGACATCTTAAATAATTTGCATAGACAGGAGAAGGTTGAGATTAATCCCTTATGGTTTGGGCCAAGTGGAGCATGTAGTGCTTATCTAACTTCAATCTTTGGATTTCCTTATTAATCTTCTAAATCTCTAAACCAAAGTTCTTGATGTGCATCTGATCAGCTTCTCTTTGGAGAGATACAACTTCACGCTCTCAAGTCAATCTATTTGTATGTCTCTTGAAGTATTCAACATGTATGTTTCTCTTTATCTTCCTCTTTATTTTTCTTTCCCTCAGTAGCTTCTAGGAAAGATTGCAATCCTTCCTTGTTCTGTTTGTCCTCTAATTTCTCCTTAAGTTCTTTAATTTCCTGCTTTAACTTGTGATTTTCCATGGCCAATTTTTCATTTAACTGCTTCATTGTTTGAAACGATTTCCTATAGTATGCCAAGGTAAATTGAGGATTTTTATCAGGAAATATTGATTGTTTTTTTTGTTGTATGGGATAAATTTCTTCTTTTTCAAGGCTATACTCTAGTTGATCTTACTCCTGCATCATTTCCTCTTCTGACATCTCTTCCTCACTTTTTTTATCTGACCTTCTTTTATTCATCCACCTTTGAGAAGGATTCTCAGCATTTCCCTTTTTCATTATTTGTGATTTTCTCCTAGGTCGAGAGGGACCATATTCATCATGAATTTTCTCAAAAGGCTTATCGCTATGCTCTATATTTTTAATTTCTCCATCTACTTTTTCTGTCTCTTCTAGTTCTTCATCGATACCCTCTATGAGGGTTATCCAAGTCCATTTGGTGTTCATTAAGTCTTCCATCACAATTATTTTAATAAGGCCATGATTTGTGACACTATTCTCTGGCCTAGGACTTCCTTTGGCTTTATATTCATTAATTACAGTGAATGAAAGAGGAAATAAGGGACATTCACATACCGATGATGTTTGAGATGAATCAGAATCCAAAAATGGTAACCAAACAATAGTTTGAACCTCCCTTCGCATGTCAAAAATTTATGGACAATATACACTACATGTCTTCATGGTTCGATCAGAGAACTCCTTAAGACACCCTTATCACTCCCGACCAATTCCTTGCTAAATCCTCTTGTAAAATATTCCCTCAATGTTGTAGAGGAACTTCGTCTTTCAAACCATAAATCTCCACCTTCAGGAAATCATGTAACATTTTCTATAATCGGTACAGTGATTAGAATTTTTGTTCCTCGGACTATTGCATTATGGTTTTTCAACGTCATTGCAAATTCTAAAACAACGCTCTCATTGAACCCCTAAAGACGCAATAAGTAATCTAACCACCCAAACTCCTTGAAGATTTATGAAACCCCCTCATGCTCATACACATCCACTATATTGTTGGGCTCACTTCATACTGGAGGACCTCCCATCTCTTCTGCAACCAGTTATTCATTTTACAACGACACAAGAAAATAAGAGTTTCATTCAAATTCGAAGTGGGATGAGAAACTCGAAGTGGGATGAGATTTACAAGGCTCGGGGTATACGAAGAAGGATTTGTAAGGTGAAACAATATGGAGGGGTAATAATTTGTATCAGTGGGATGAGAAACTCTAAGTGGGATGTGATTTACACTGAGGCACGAGTTATAAATGAAGGATTTGTAAGGTGAAATGATGTTTATTTAAGGTGAGACAAGATGGCGGAGTAATGATTTTTATCATGTTTGGTTAAGATCTCAACATGTGTTTCGAAGTGACATCGTGTACGGGGGGGAAAACCCTTCTCTTTCGATCATGGAATTTTTAAAAAATAGGGTGTATAGTTATGATCTTCAACAATTTTATTTCATTCATTATTAAAAATGGGATAGTAGGTTGGCACTAGATTGACTCTTATCCCTCCTAGCTGAATTGATTACCCATCCATGGGTTTATAGAGTTGTGGTTCCCTTGAGATGTGATACTTTCCACACTCTAATTAGCAATTGAATAAGTCTAGAGTGGAGAGAATACATGTCAAACTTACCCATGGAGACCAACCAAGCTGTGGCGAAAGTAGTCATATCACTTTTGAGGTTGTATAAAATAGTTGTTGAGGTGGATGAAAATTTTTAACTGTGATCAAAGGATGAATGAACTACTTGGATTGATGCATTTCGGTCATGATGCCCTCCTTTTTCATAGATCTACAACTTGTTACCTGGTTTCTAGAACATTATGCAGCCTGGTATGGAGCTTCCATTTAATGTAGATTGTAGGCATTTAAGAGTGCAGTCCAACTTGTAGAGAAATGTTGAGGTTGATCTTTGTAATTTGATGAGTGTATTCGAGATGAATTAGATTCACAAAATCCTGAGCTACTTTTTTGTATTCAACCATATCTAGTGTGGGAGGACATGCCCATGCCATCTAATAGTTGGTTTCCAAACTTGTAGCACCTGAAAAAATGTTTTCGACAAAAATATAATTGGAACCAAGCCACCACTATATACTGTTGTTAAGTAAGACAGTAAACCTTTTTGTTAAAACTTCCTAATTCTCTCTCTTCATCCTGTGTAAGTTGTAACTATTTAAAATGTGAATGACCACTTTTGAGTTACTGGATAATCTTACCTGTAATACTCTTGGAAGTGTAAGATTTTGATCAGAAAACCATTGCTTAATCTGAGCCAATGTCTCTTGCCCAATGCATGCAAGAAAAGGCACATTGTTTTCATCAACAAAAGTTCATCTGCAATGTTTTACTTATACATAAGCAATTTTTGACAAATATGTAAGAAGGAGAAGAAGCAGGAGTAGGACAACATCAAGAATTAGCAGTGGAAAATCATGCTCTAGATCCCTTGAAATGTTTTGTATGAAATGTCATTCAACTTTAAATTACAATTGTGATATCAAGCAATTAGAAAACCAAAGGAAAAAGTTGCATTTGCCACATGCTAGGGTATATTGAAAGAATAAAAACATGAAAATAACTAAGAATCTCACTTGCATAACACTCCAAATAAAAACTAATCATTGCCAAACTCTGAATGTTGAATGGAACTCTAATGTCTCATGAATAAAATATAATCCTGGAAATCTCCCACCATACATCAACTATGTGTCCAATTTTTTTTACAGAAACCATATGACTCAATGAACGATGCTTACTGAATCATATGGTGCCAAATATGAAATAAGAAAATGATTTGACAAATGAACTCAATGAACTTCAATTAATCACTATTGGAAACTATAGAAGAACTCACACTAAGCTTGTTGGGAAAAGAAATATTGTCACATAAATCAAATTGGTTACAGATGAAATGTAAACACGCTTAGTATCTTCTATTTACATTTGTAACACTGCTTATTGATAGGGGGGAATTCCTTCCATGGAGACATGATACTTAAAATCACTCCATAACAAATTAACACCTCCAACATGAAATAATAATAATATATTTTTATAATTAACTCAGAGCTTCATGTTACAGAGGTAGAGTTCAACTCACTAATGTCCAGTTAACATCCATTTTCCCAGTTCTTCATATATAGACATATCATTTTCCAAGTGGATAAAACAACTTCCATACTAAATGGCCTATATTCATCTCTTAGAAATAGAAACTTGTGTCTAATACGAAACAAGCATTCCCCAAATTTTCAAAGAAAATTCAATATCTTATTCATGTAGAACAAATGAAAAATCTTCTCTTCAATTACAAGAGAAGGTAGGAAACATTCACAAAAAACTGAAAGCCAAAGAGTACCAAAACGTTGTTAACATGGGTTCTAACTACATTAAAATTTAAAAATATATAAGCAACTACCTAAACCTATTGTACTCAGCATAAACAAAAGTTTGCACTAAACAGAGTTGTACAATGAATCCAAAATTTTTGAGTTGAGAATATGCCAAAATATTACAGTTTATGCCTGAAATGGAACATAACTAAGCATTGATATTAATTTGAAAAGAAATAAAAAAAGGTCTTAGTCTCTCAATTCCTGAGTCTCAACAACAAGAACATCAACATTGTATCAAGATTTGCAGCAAAAACATGAAAATCATCTAGATTGATGATTTTTTCAAATACTTCTTTGGCCACCGAATGAAACTCCTTTCCATCTGCTTCAAATGTTCATATCCATCAATTTTATCTTCATATGCAAGGGGGATGTTACTTGTGACATTCATGACACATACATTTGCATCTTATGAACCAAGTGGCACTCCATGGATCGCAGTAAGTGACTAAATGTATCAAGTGTCAGAAATAACACTGTCATATGGATCTAATATGTTCACTATCTCACCTACCAGGAATACTTCATGCCCTATTGGAGTTGATGGCCACTACCAAAAAAAAAGTTATACATAAAGATAAGAAAAAAATTATTACAACTAAATTCCAAAAACATGCATATTTATTGATATAACGAAATTATATGCACTTACCGAGGAAATGTTTGAAACACTGACAGGATTTGGAACTGATCGGAAATGTTGAAGCTCTTCAATGTTGTGGTCTTTTTGACTTTCTGAGACTGCAGTTTTTCCTTTAATTATATTATCATGCATGTGATTTCATCATGCACAAATTAAATATAACACTATAATAGCAGCCTATAGGGATTGTAGATATCCACAGAACTGCTACTGATTTAGTACATACCTTTGCATATTCATGAACCATTTTTTACTCTTTTTGAATTATTTCACCACCTAAATTTATAGTTTTTTCTTGTGATTGATAGACATTGCAGTTTAAAAAAAAAAGAGGCTTCGTGAGTGAAGGAAAATGGAACCAAAACATCAAAAAAATTAAAATTCAAGTGAAGAAATGTTTGCAGGGGAACGATAATTAGCTTACCTCATCTAAGTCACTTTGAAATCCCTTATTTTTACCTACAACAACAAGATATTTAAGGGAGGAGGCTATGATTGACATTCTCTTTTCCAACCTGTTGACGGGCAAAAATGATCGTCTGTCAATTGGAAGAATGAGTCTGGTCTCGGGTTGTCTAAATAACCCAAGTTGTTTGGTATGAGTCGCTCTGATGGGTTTAATGGCTCCGTTGGCCAATCTAACAGTCCTAAAAGAAACAAAATAAGGAAAAAGTGTAAACTAACAATTAACTACTTGGTGTATATATGTACATACGTATCTATATAACTATTTTGAAATAATATTTACAATACAGATCTGTTTATCTAATTTATGTGCAAGATATACAAGTTGTGAGTTTTAATCTGAACTCACAAAAATCTATGAAAAGATGGCTCTTTTGACAAAAGTAGATAAAGAAATAAAAATAAGCTATTTTTTGTTTTTATCTTTATTTATCTATAAGATTAAATATCAAAATATACTATGAAATGGGAATATGTAGACGGTCAAAAATAGACCACATATAAGAGTTTCGAAAACAAACAAACGATAAAAGAAAAAAGCTATCCTATTAATGAGTTAATCAACATGCATCCAATGTATGTATGATCATGAAATGTCCAGCCACCCTATCCAAGAGATAAACTTGTAGTGAACCTTTACACTGTTCGAAATAAATGCAAAACAATATATTGACTATTGGATTTTAATGACAGAACGATAAGATGGAAATAATAACTGTGATATTTGTGATTGCAAGCAATTACACATAAGATAAATCTAACTATAACAACCTGCTTTTAATCATTCAACAGAATTAAAGATAAACCTTGTCATTTGAATTGAACGAGTGATCACTATTTTTAATAACTGAAGCATCAAAATGTGGATGATATTAAAAGAAATTATCTTGACAACATAATAATTTGTGAAGACAAAAGCTCTCAACAATTATTGAATTATCAATATAAACAAACCATAAACGAAAACAACATTTACAGATAGCTAAAGCAGAAATGTAAACATATGTTCTAGCCAAATTCATGTATAGGTTGTCCACCTTCAGCCCCAAGCCAAGATGTTTGATTACAGAAAATAATGAGTTTTTAAAGCCTTCAGAAAGGTAACTGTCTTATCTTCTATGATAAGATACAATCATATATTGATTAGAAAAATAGAGGGGGAATATAACCACCCCAGTTCACACTAAATCTTTAAAAGATAAAAAAAGGTTTATTCATGTTTATACAAAAATGGATCATAGATATGGCTAACAAGACCAAACAATTNTGGTCACCATAAACTCCCAGATATCCTGAAAAGAAAAGATAAAATAAAGAAGCTTAGATATATATTTAACCACAATTTTCCAAATTTCAAATTAGAATAGACTGGCTATAGAATCTGTTGATTCTGTAGTTAGTCTATTTTAGCAACGAAATCAAATTTATTCAATGAACAAAATATAACACTATTTTAAGATAAAAAGAAATCTTACCTTTAACTGTAAAATCAAATCATATCACATGATCTCAGAATTTATTACTGTTGATGCAGTCTCGACATTTTTTAATATGACGTTCCCTGTAGTTTTCATGCATTTCCCATGTCTCTAAATGATAGACTTGAGCCTATGATTTTCATTTGTTAATGGGTTGACTTGATCAGTAAGGGCTTTGATTTGTGACTGTAAAATAGGTATATCAGTGTAATACTTGTCAATCCAAAACATGAAAGTTTCACATTGTGACTGTGCGACAGTCAATTGAGAATACCCACGGTTGTGTATCGAAATGTCCCTAATGTGGACTATATATTTGTTACCAAACTCAATATATCAAAACCCTTCACTATGCTTCAAACAAGGTAGTGGATTATCCACGAAATTGTAAGACTGATCGACGCCCGTTTGGAAGGAAGGAGGGTCTTCTTTAGCAAGAAATCTATCAATCTCGAAATTTGAGCTCTCATGGATCTCCATCATCTTGATTGAGCTCACATGAGGGTTTGATTTTTTTCACAGCTTCCTCGAAATCAACATTCCATCTCTTTTATTTTTAAAACCCAAATCAATATCACCTTTAGATGACTTGCCTACAGGTCTGTTTGCATTTTTTACAGAGGCGTTAGGCTGTGCATCTTGCTCATGGGTCTTCTCAACAACTCTAGGGTTGGGTAAAGGCTTATTGTGGGTGGCCGTAACACAGGCCTATGTAGATGAAGGTAACACTCTGGGATAAACTATGGTTTCCTCAATCACAGGTTTGTCAACCTCTACAGCATTGGGGTTAGCAAAACCATTTCGGGTTAAAAATGAATCCCAGTCATCGTTCTGTAACTTCAATTGATGTGCAAGCATAAGTTTTATTAAACCGTGGTGGAAAAGGCTTGAATTCAAATGTTGCTTCTTATACCTCTTAGCCATTTTATACAAGCTTCTCCATAGGTAATAAGACATGTTTAACGGAAACCCTATGAAATTCATGAGTAAACGCAAGTGATATAGAAAGACAAAACCAAAACGGACTTCACATGTCACGAATTGTTTCAACACTGCAAGAAAACCATGCCATCGGTTTTTCAGTAGGCACACTGGCATACCTTTGTCACAGCCATTGATCTTTCGAGATGTAAAGAAAAAATTCCATGGAACCTCTTCGACCTTGGCATTCTTGAACCACTTCTATCCACTCATAGGGAGACCTGTTTCTTGGCTCAAAAAGTCCTATGTGACTTCGAGTTAAATGCCCCCCACCTTGGCTCGACATCTGTCAAATGAGAGGGTGAATTCTTGAGCGGTCTGCAGGTTAAAGCCCTGGAATTTCTCATAAAAAACAAGCCAGCCGTGACCCTCGAGATCCTCCCTTGCATCATCGCATGGGGGAAAGGTATGAGTGTCATTGGGTTCAATCCTAACAACCAGAGCCATGGGAAATCAACAGGAAATCACCCAAACACAGTGCATATGGAGGGTTTGTAAGAGTAGACTAGAGCTATACTTCAGGCCCGAAACTCATCAACAATCTATGGGATATGAGAAAAAAATCCTCAATGAAAAGATAGGCATTGTTTGAAATGAATGCGAGGGGTGTTGCAAAACCAAGACCAAGCTTCGAAAAGATGGGCTCACTATGATCGGAATGTCACCTCCCACATAGTACAGCCCACGACCAGGTGCATTAAAATAAAAATGATTGCACAACAAAGTGGGTTAGGTCCTAAATTTTGGGAGAGAGAAACTTATAAACCAAATTCTAGTGACAAGGGAATGTATGACCAAGAACCACACAAAAATATATCAATGCTTAAATTAAATGGTCCTTTGTTGATCCAAATAACAATCCATAAGCATGCTTGACATTCGAGGAGCCAAAACAAAAAGAATAAACTTCATAGCAAGGAACAAGGCTTCATTAATAAAAACTGTGGAGCCATTTTGGCTTTCATAAACTTTTTGAATAGAGTGGTAATACAGTAATAAGTTTTAATGCTTCGTTTTCATGCTTTCAGTCATGAATGAAGCATGAAAACAAAAGCACTAGGAAAAAATAAAAACTTTCAATTGTCGTTTCAAAAATCACTCATTAAGAACAGAAAAATGTACGACCCCAGTTAGGCAGCTACATAGATTATTATTTGATATAAAAAGTTAAAAATATGTTGGGCTGCCAACAATGGCAACTTGCTGGGAGAAGGAGTTATCTCTGTATTACTGATGAGTTCAGGTTAGAAAAATCTGAATGATTTCAAATCAAAGAACAATTGAAAGGTTATTTGAGCATCTTTGATAATCATGACATGATCCAACTTAAGATATCTTTCGTTAAAAAGTATGAAAGATGGTGACAAACTTCACAAATGAAAGCCACGATGTTTAATTTAATGGCTCCAATACTGTTGACAGGGCCACTACTGCCAACAGGCGTCCATAGCCTCAACAAGGATGTCAATTAACCCACTCTGATGTATGTA
The DNA here is from genome assembly GCA_010110895.2 of Picea sitchensis. Taxonomy (NCBI): domain Eukaryota; kingdom Viridiplantae; phylum Streptophyta; class Pinopsida; order Pinales; family Pinaceae; genus Picea; species Picea sitchensis. The sequence goes on along the minus strand of SNQJ01S0064039.1, from coordinate 18,208 downwards.
TCCTGTCTAAGAAATTTCAATATAGAATGAAGGATGCCTATGACCAAAATCAAGATTTATACCTGAGAATTATCTTTAACCTGATATCTCTTCGATTCTAGCAAGCCTGTTCAGTACCCCGGTGAATTTGTCTTGGCATCATGCATTCATTTACCCACTGCCAGCGGACCTATTCAGTGTCCTGATGGGTTTACAAACACTTCCCACAACTCTTTGAGAAATTATTCACAATCTGACATAGTTTCAAAGACATTCAACAGAGCGAGGTGACGTTGAAAATTCCATTTTTTACACAGCTTAATATTTTCCAAACCTTTAATTTTTTCTTGCTAACCTTCATCAAGATCTGAAAATAGTTTATTAATAAAACTAATTTTCGAGGACAGGGAGTCATCGTTGAGTTTCTTTTCTTAAGAGTTGGGACAGTGTAAAGAGATTTTTAAAGATAGTCGTGATTACTCTCAAATACCAATTGAAACCAAGAAATTGACTCTCAAACAAAATACCATCTTTAACTAGCCTGCGTTTTAAAAAAAAAAAACACAGCAATTGATGCTCTGATAGCCTTTAACAGTTGTTTCGAGATGAAGCATTATGTTCTCGTCTTTCGAACTAAACTGTAATACAAGCATGTTTGACTCAAAAAGGCCAATAAACAAAAAATAAAAATAAAAACAACCAGAAAAGAAAACAGAAAGTAAAGAAACCAAAACAGAAAAATATGTACAAAAGGTGTATCAGAGAGTTGTCAGGTGAAATACCTTTTGAGAGCTTGGCCATTCATCGAGAAGGTGTCTAGTTGTCCCTCTAAATTCTGTAGGCAGAAAGAACTGGGACCTAGTTTTTCAGCAATTAAGAATGGTCCCAACCACAGGTTTTGGAACTTAGTATGTTTGCCTTTCCCCTCATGAGGTTTGTCCCACTTAAGAACAATATCACCTACCTCAAAATTCCTGTCTGAGGCAGAATTCAAATCGAACCAGCTTTTGACAATAAGTTGATGTTGATCCAGTTTTTGTTTTGCTTGAGCCCTTACCTCTTCTAACTTCAGCAAAGCATTAATCCGACTTTCCAAAGGAGGACAGTCTTCTCCTTGAACCTTCTGCGATAACTACAGAGATGGAAGGAGAACGTGTGGTGGAAGAATTGCTTCCCTACCATAAACGAAGAAAAAGGGAGAATTACTAACAACAATTTTCAGAGTTACCCTATCAGCCTAGATTGCATTGAATAGTTCATTATGCCAGTTTTTGTGGTTTTCGGAGACCGTCCTCTTGATGATCTTGATCAGGTTTTTGTTTGTCGATTCCGCCAAACCATTTCCTTGGGGGTAATAGCTGGCATAATACTTTAGTTTTATCCCTTTTTCTAAAGCAAAAGAACTCCTGTCGAGAGACGAAAAATAGAAAGCATTATCGAACACTAGACATTCAGGAATACCAAAATGAGTGATAATGTTTGAAATAAGGAAGGATATTACCTAATTGGTGTTTACCACTTTTAATGATGCAGCCTTGGACCATCTAGCAAAATAGTATGTTGCTATAATGATGTATTTATGCTGCTGCGAGGAGGTGGGGTTGATTGGGCCAATGATGTCAAGACCCCATTGCTGAAAAGGGAAATCCACCGAGACAGGTTGCAGCAGGAATGCTGCCTTCTGTACTCGTCCAGAAGCTTTTTGACAGATTACACATTTGCGGCATAACGCATGGGCATCTTTGAAAAGAGTGAGCCAGTAATACCCCACCCTTAATACTTTGTGGGTAGTAGTGTCTCCACCAAAATGCCCACCAGCTTTCTCTGCATGTAATTCTGATAAGACTTTATTTGCTTCATCTCTTGCCAGACAACGCATAAGGATTCTATCAAAATTTTGGCGAAACAATATACCATTCACCAGTTGGAAAGGTGTAGATTTTAATCTCAATGCTCTCCTCTTTTTTTGATCAAGTTGATGGGGAGTTGATCCATGTGTTAGATAAAACTTGATGTCATCATACCAAGGGCTTGTAGGATTTTGCACACAACAGATTTGATTTTGATTATGTTGATTTTCAATTAACATATTAGTTTGATTCTGTTGTTCTATAGCTGAATCAAAAACTAATTTACATAAACCTTGGCCTCTAACAATTTGTGCTGGAGTGAGCTCGAGGTCATATTCTTATAAGGATGTGACCCAGTTTGCCCTTTTCTCACCCAATCCTTTCTGTAATAACAAATTTATGACAGTGGGGTAAGGAACAATGACTTTCGTTCTAGATTTCAGTAGATAAGATCGAAAATGTTTTACCACTTTAAAAATAGCATAAGCCTACTAATCTACAGCTGGATAATTAAGCTCTGATCCATTAAAGGATGAGCTCATAAAGGCAATAGGAATTTCATTGTTTTCAACATTCTTTTGGGTTATCACAGCGTCATAAGATCGATCAGAGGAAAACGTGTAAAGAGTGAAATCTCATGAAAAGTCAGGGCTCATTAGGGATGAAGCCTCCACTATGGTTTTTTTTATTGAGTCAAAATATTGAATTTTTAGAGGTCCCCAATGGTATTGCACATCCTTTTTTATTAAGTTTTGCAATGGCCTAACCATTTCCGAAAAACTCGGGACGAACCTTCTAACAAAATTTATCTGACCTAAAAAGGATTGCATAGACTTTTTGGAAGAGGGGAGAGGAAGTTTTGAAATCACTTGAGTTCTCTCAGGGTCAATGATCATCCCTTGATTGGATACTATGAATCTGAGCAACTTGCCTTGTTCCACTGCAAAGACAATTTTTTTGGGATTTAGAGAGATGTCGTACTTATGACATCGTTGTAGAACAGATCTTAGATGAGCTAAATGATCTCCTTTATTCTTTGAGAAGACAATGGCATCATCTAGATAGACTACTACAGATTGATTGATTAGACCATGAAAAATGATATCCATCGCTCTCTGGAAAGTGGCACCGGCATTTATAAGCCCAAAGGGCATCTTTCTATAAGCATAGGTACCCCATGGAGTATAGAAAGTGGTTTTCAGCTGGTCTGTGGGAGACATGAGGACTTGGTTATACCCTGAAAAACCATCTAGCAGTGATAATCTTTCAGAACTAGATACCTGCTGGAGAATCTGTTCCATCGGAGGAACAGGGTAGTTGTCTTTATCAGATGCTCAGTTTAAATTTCGAAAATCGACAAATAGTTGGATTTCGCCACTTTTCTTCCTTATAGGGACAAGGTTAGATACCCACTGTGTATGTCTCACTAAGAATATTATCTTTGAATTCAATAGTGTGTTTAGTTCCTTCTTGACCGTTGGTTCAAGTTTTGGGTGCATCTTCCTTAACTTCTGTTGAAAAGGTTGAGTCCAGGGTTTCATGGGAATGATGTGTTGTGTAATTTTAGGATCGAATGTTTTTAGATCATCATATGTCCAAGAAAATACATCCTTGAATTCCTTAAACAACTTAATAAAGGCTGACTTCTCTTTCTCAAAACATCCCGTTCCCAAATTGATGCATTGTGGATTATCTTTATTTCCTAGGTTCACTTTTTCATGGGTCAAGGAAGAACTATTCATTTTACAATTTACTGACTTTCTAAATTTATCATGCAAATCATAAAACTTTTCTAATCTTACCACATATTTTGGGATAGAATTTACCAGATATGATGTTGATTATGGAGATCTCGGGTCCGATATTACTGTAAAATTGTGGAGGTCTTCTTCGTGGGTGCCTTCATCGATAATCGCACCTTGGAAAGTATCTTCCATGTGCAGGAAAATGATGATCTGTTGATCGTCATCAAAAACTCTCCAATTAGTGATGTTGTCTAGGATGGATGGTCTAAACAACAAATCGATAGAAAACGTGTTTGGAGAAAGGCCTTCTATGGGAAAAAATTTAGAAGCGACAATAGCCAACAAGTCATCCTCATAATTATTAAATTTTGGAATAGAATTAATGTTAAACACAGAAAATTTGTGCATTAGATTCCATACCTCAGCTTGATAACTTTTCAGGTGTGGAGATAGGCAATGAATGGAATTTCTTACCTGTCTGACCACAATTTTTGAATTGCCAAATACCATTAAATTCTGAACTCTCAAATCTAGTGCCTTTCTGAGACCTTGCAGAAGTGCCTCGTATTCAGCCGTATTGTTTGTGCATTCAAATTCTAATCGGAAAGAGATCAAAGTTTTGTTACCTGCTGGATAAATGAGCATACATCCTGAACCATATCCTTCTTTAGATTTGAATCCATCGAAGTAAAGAGACCAGATATGATTCTCATCAGCTATATGTGACACCTTAGGGAGAACTGTTGACTGTGTGCATGTCATGAGTTCCGACTGTTGTTTCGGGTCAGTAATGGTAGAAGTTTCAGCTTCAGGTGAATTGGCGAAAGAATTAAATGGTTCATTAGCGTCATTTAAATCAGTTACCGTAATATTGAGGTAACACTCACGATTGATCTTGATTCTATTAGACTTTCCATTCTCTGGCAGCCACAAATGAGACCAATCTGTCGCAAAGTAACCATGCACCTGTTTGGACCAATCGCTACTTAAAAATAATCCATATACTTTAGGGATATCAACGACAATAATATCAATTATCTGGTGGAATTTAGGATTAGACGATAATCTGATAAGGACATTTTTTAATACACCTATTACCTTAACACTGGTCCGATCAAACTGAATAATTTTCAGACTCGAAGGTTGAACTTTAGCATTGATTTTTTGGCAGACAGACCAAGGCATTACATTTGACTATGCACCAGAATCTACCATACAATTATGTACATTCCTATTGAAAATTTCAAAAGTCAACAAAAAAGGTGGGACGTTTCTACGAGTATTAACATCAGAACTTTGTTGGTTTTTAGTCGCAGCCCTTGGAATTATTTTATCTACATTTGTTATGCTTTTTACAACAAGGTCTCTTTTATCAAAGGATTATAGTGTCATTTTAATAGAGACCTTTTGAGGTGTTTTAGGGATGTTTTCTACAAATTTGTTGTCGTTCATATTTTTTTTTTGTTGTTTTCTGAAATATTCTAAAGCATCTTTTGCAGAAGAAAAGGAAATTTCAATAATTCATAAACAAAAATATTAGCTCTAAGTTTTTTGAGGTCTTCAATCAATTCGTATTCTAAACTTGGATTTGTTGAATTCTGTTTAGTTTCAGTTTGTTTAAACTATTTTTGAGGCGCATTAGTTCCAATTTTAGAAGAGGATTTATTCGTTGTTTTTCTTCTGGTATTGTAAGGATGCACCGTTTCAAAATTGGCTTGAACGATACTATCCGAAAAATGCCCGAAGATGTTGGAGAGGATTTGTCCTCTTCCACTATTTCTTGTTCAACCACATCTTCATAAATCTTGGGGGGAACTAATTTATCATGTGCTTCCAGAATTGTCTGGATAACATACTGTAGCCTTTCTAGATTTAGGCCTTCAGAATTTAAGTTGGGCCGGTTTGTGGGAAAATGATTTCTAAAAGGGGGTTTGTAAGACCCTTTGCTTGAAGAAACTTCTTCAGGTGATCTCCTTAAATCTATAACTTGATTTGACAATTTCTGAATGACCTTATATAAACTTTCCAAATCTGAACCATTTGATTGAGTTTTGGTTTGGGGAGGTCTAGGAAGAATTTCTATTTTCTTTTTGGAATATGGGGTAATCTCTACCTCATTACAGATATTGCCCTTTAGGCTTAGAATATATTTCTCAATTTTTCTTGCCTCCTCGAAGGCTTCCAATAATGTTGCTTTCTTAGACCTTTTTACCCAGATTGCTATGTTCTAGTGCAAGGCTTTAGTGTAGTATGCGACAATAAGATTTTCAGTAGGCATTGAATCAGTGGGGATTCGATTTTTTAATGTTAGAAACTGTTGATTAAAGTCTTTTATTTTTTCCTTGGGGTTCATCTTTAAACTGGAGAGTTCCATGACTAAGACTTCGAGAGATTTTTCATCTCTGAATTTCTCAAGGAAACAAGAGTCAAATCTATCCCAAGATACAATGGTGTGGGGTTGTTGGGAAAAATACCAAGTAGAGGCATTGACTTCAAATGTGTATGGAAAAAGTCTACATACTACATCTTCATGTTCTACGCTTTGGAGTCTAATGGCTAGCATGAATTTTTTAATGTGATCCTGAGTGATTTTCTTGGAATCTGGATCGAATTTAGGGAGCCATTTCTCCGGATGTTTAGGAAAAGGATGTTGGGGTCCAGGTATGGCAACTGCATCTTGATCGAGCCAATGTGTGGTGGGATTGTTTGGATTTTCCATAGGCGTGGGTGGTGTCGAAGACTAAGATGAGGAACTGCCTTTGTCTGATGACTCTTCTCCTGAAGAGGAGGGAGATGAAGGTGGTGGTGATGGTGGGATACCAGATCCTCCGGCTACAAGAGTGGGGATGTGATCTGGATCTATAGGATTTAGGGTAAGACGAGTGCCTTCAAGTTTCTCTCTAATATCAGAAAAATCTAGTGGTTGATTCAGTGGCCAACTTGGTTTTCTAATATGGTCCAAAGCACTGTGTGTCCTTAGAAGTGATTGACGAACAATTTCTTGTACGTCGGACCCAGGGGGGTTTGGTGTTACTGGTTCAATGGTAATCTGTGGATTTTCATTTGAAGTGGTTGTTGTTTGAGAGGCAATTTTGTCGTCAGAATGACTTCTTGTTACTATAGGTGAGAGGGTGTGTGGGGGAGGAGTCTTACAACCTCCACGTGCCATCAATAGTGTTCAGGCCCTCCTTCTAGCGCCATTTGTTGACAGGAAAAAATGATCGTCCATCAATTGGAAGAACAAGTTTGGTCCGAGGTTGTCTAAATAACCCAAGCCATTTCGTATGACTTGCTCTAACAGGTTTAATGGCTCCGTTGGCCAATCTAACAGTCCTAAAAGAAACAAAATAAAGAAAAAGAGTAAACTAACAATTAACTACTTGGTGTATATATGTACATACGTATCTATATAACTATTTTGAAATATTATTTACAATACAGATCTGTTTATCTAATTTATGTGCAAGATATACAAGTTGTGAGTTTTAATCTGAACTCACGAAAATCTATGAAAAGATGGCTCTTTTGACAAAAGTAGATAAAGAAAGAAAAATAAGTTATTTTTTGTGTTTATCTTTATTTATCTATAAGATTAAATATCAAAATATATTATGAAATAGGAATATGTAGACGGTCAAAACCAGACCACATATAAGAGTTTCAAAAACAAAAAAATGATAAAAGAAATAAACTAACCTATTAATGAGTTAATCAGCATGCATCCAACGTTTGTATGATCGTGAAATGTCTAGCCAGTTTGTCCAAGAGATAAACCTGTAGTGAAACTTTACACTATTCGGAATAAATGCAAAACAATATATTGACTGTTGGATTTTAATGACAGAATGATAAGACACAAATAATAACTGTGATATTTGTGATTTCAAGAAATTACACATAAGATAAATCTAACTGTAACAACCTTCTTTTAATCATTCAACAAAATTAAAGATAAACCTTATCATTGAATTAAACGAGTGATCACTATTTTTAATAACTGAAGCATCAAAATCTAAACGATATTAAAAGAAATTATCTTGACAACATAATAATTTGTGAAGACAAAGATATCAACAATTATTGAATTATCAAGATAAACAAACCATAAACGAAAACAACATTTACAGATAGCTAAAGCAGAAATGTAAACATATGTTCCATTCAAATTCGTGTATAGGTTGTCCACCTTTAGCCCCAGGGAAAGATGTTTGATTACAAAAAATAATGAGTTTTTAAAGCCTTCAGAAAGGTAACTGTCTTATCTTCTGTGATAAGATATAATCATCTATTGATTATAAAAATAGAGGGGGAATATAACCACCCCAGATCACACTAAATCTTTAAAAGCTAAAAAAAGTTTATTCATGTTTATACAAAAATGGATCATAGATATAGCTAACAAGCCCAAAAAATGCTTCAGATCACTTGGTCACCATAAACTCCTAGATATCCTAAAAAGAAAAGATAAAATAAAGAAACTTAGATATATATTTAACCACAATTTTCCAAATTTTGAATTAGAATAAACTGGCTACAGAATCTGTTGATTCTTTAGCTAGTCTATTTTAGAAACGAAATCTAATTTATTCAATGAACAAAATATAACACTATTTTAAGATAAAAAGAAATCTTACCTTTAACTGTAAAATCAAATCATATCACATGATCTCTGAATTTATTACTATTGTTGCAGTCTCAACATTTTTTAATATGAAATTCCTTGTAGTTTTCATGTGTTTCCCTTGTCTCTGAATGATAGACTCGAGCCTACGATTTTCATTTGTTAAGGGGTTGACCTGATCAGTAAGGGCTTTGATCTATGACTGTAAAATAGGTATATTGGTATAATACTTATCAATTCAGAACATACAAGTTTCACATTGTGACTATGAGACAGTCGATTGAGAATACCCATGGTTGTGTACCGGAATGTCCCCAATGTGGACTATAGATTTGTTACCAAACTTAATACCTAGAAACCCTTCACTATGCTTCAAACAAGGTGGTAGATTATCCACAAAATTGCAAGACTAATCGAGGTTCATTTGGAAGGAAGGAGGGTCTTCTTCAACAAGAAATCTATCTATCTCGGAATCTAAGCTCTCATGGATCTCGATCATCTTGATCGAGCTCACATGAGGGTTTGATTTGTTTCGCAGCTTCCTCAAAATCAACCTTCCAGCTCTTTTATTTTTAAAATCCAAATCGATATCACCTTTAGATGACTTGCCTATAGGTCTGTTTGCATTTTTGACAGAGTCGTTAGGCTGTGCATCTTGCTCATGGGTCTGCTTAACAAATCTAGGGTCAGGTAAAGGCTTACTATGGATGGTCGTAACACAGGCCTGTGTAGATGAAGGGAACACTCTAGGATAAACTATGGTTTCCTCAATCACAGGTTTGTCAACCTCTACAGCATTGAGGTTAGAGAAACCATTTGGGTTAGAAATGAATCCCAGTCATCGTTCTGTAACTTCAATTGATGTGAAAGCATAATTTTTATCAAACCATGGTGGAAAAGGCTTGAATCCAAACGTTTCTTCTTATACCTCTTAGCCATTTTATACAGGCTTCTCCACAGGTAATAAGGCATGTTTAACGGAAACCCTATGAAACTCATGAGTAAACACAGGTGATATAGAAATACAAAACCAAAACGGCCTTCACACATCATGAATTGTTTCAACACTACAAGCAAACCATGCCATCAGGTTTTCAGTAGGGACACTAGCATACCTTTGTCACAGCCATTGATCTTTCGAGATGTAAAGAAAAGACTCCATGGAACCTTTTCGACCTTGGCATTCTTGAACCACTTATGTCCACTCGCAGGGAGACCTGTTGCTTGGCTCAAAAGTTCCTATGTGACTTCGAGTTGAATGCCCCCCACCTTGGATCGACATCCGTCAAATGAGAGGGCGAATTCTTAAGTGGTCTGTAGGTTAAAGCCTTAGAATTTCTCATAAAAAACAAGCCAGTCGTGACCCTTGAGATCCTCCCTTGCATCATCGCACGGGGGAAAGGTTTGAGTGTCGTTGGGTTCAATCCTAACAACTAGAGCCATGGGAAATCGACAAGCAATCACCCAAACACAGTGCATATGGATGGTTTGTAAGAGTAGACTAGAGCTATACTTAAGGCCCGAAACTCATCAACAATCTATGGCGTATGAGAAGAAAATCCTCAACGAAAAGACAGGCATTGTTTGAAATGAATGCAAGGGGTGTTGCAAAACCCAATACCAAGCTTCGAAAGGATGGGCTCACTGTGATTGGACTACCACCTCCCACATAGTACAGGTCACGACCAGGTGCATTAAAACAAAAATGATTGCACAACAAAGTGGGTTAGGTCCTAAAGTTTGGGAGAGAGAAACTTATAAACCAAAGTCTAGTGACAAGGGAACGTATGACCAAGAACCACACAAAAATATATCAATGCTTAAATTAAATGGTCCTTTGTTGATCCAAATAACAATCCATAAGCATACTTGACATTCAAGGAGTCAAAACAAAAAGAATAAACTTCATAGCAAGGAACAAGGCCTTATTAATAAAAATTGTGGAGCCATTTTTCCTTTCATAAACGTTTCGAATAGAGTGGTAATACAGTAATAAGTTTTAATTCTTCGTTTTCATGCTTTCAGTCATGAACGAAGCATGAAAACAAAAACACTAGGAAAAACCGAAAACTTACAATTGTCATTTCAAAAATCACTCATGAAGAACAGAAAAATGTACGACCCCAATTAGGCAGCTACATAGATTATTATTTGATATAAAAATTTAAAAACATGTTGGGCTGCCAACACAACCCACTTATGCATTCCTTTTCATGTTTATAATCCGTACTATGGTTTTCAACACCAAATGTGGTTACAATTTGGCTTTCCCGGACTACAATAGATGGCAATGATTTTCCAATTGGATTTTTTGACATATGTTTATGTTTAGAATTTTCTAAGTATTCCTTTACATATTCATCCATTTCACCCACATCTAGTTCTCTATTAGCTTCATGAACCTACAAACAATTGTCAACACACAATTAGTTGGATATATAGACAAATCAAATGTATAACACAATGTACTTACAAATATACTTACAAAAAATCCATACATAATGTATTCAACAAAAAATACATATACTTACAAACATGTGTTCTTTGGCTCACAACCCACCCCAAACGATAATAATTTGATTCCTCACATTATCTCTTGATTTCTTTTCACTTTTACTATTTTCCAACCATCCTTCAGCACACATAATTTCCTTCAAATCTTCCCATTGTTTGGGATTCAAGCTGCAGTCCCTATCCTTTCCATCCAAAATTAATTTTCTACATGTGTACCTAAAATTATTAATCATTTTTCTCATTCTATGCTTGTAATATTTGGTGGAAATCTTTCCACCAACAATCCCAAAGGCATCTTCCATTTGTTGGATCACTCGATCCACATTTCTTGGATCTTGATCTACAAAATTGACTATGGTGACATCCAAATAAGACCTTATTATCATGCCCAACTATGAGTCCCACCTTGAAGCATTTAGTCTAGTAGGTACGCCATCTTTTACCTCAACCAAATAAGATTTCTTCCCTTCTGATTTTTTTTCTTTGGCTTCCCTTTCTGTGCTCCTATACAAGCCTTGACTAATTCTTCGTCTTTTGACGAAAGGTGATACATCTTCAAAATCAAGATTGGTTGATGCCAAACTAGTGAACACAAAAGGTTTTTTTTTCATGGAATATGAAGGCCCAATTTTTTCCTCATTGGACACATTAGGTGTGGCACTAGATATCTCTACACCAATCTGCTCAGATGTGCCTTCAAATCTTTTTTTTTTTAATTTGAAATAAAATTCTCACCAATCTGCTTCTCCATAATATACCATTTTTTCAATACTATCTTGGAGATGATCATGTGATATATTAGGAAGTTGATCATTAGTATTGTTAGCATCATATCCATGACTTGATCCACTAAGGCATAGGCTTCTACGAGATGGAAACAATGTGTCTTTGCTTTCCTTTTGTTGCTACTCATTTTGGGTAGAATCCAACTTTTCCCTATAAAATAAAATTTTTATCAAATTAGAATTGAAAGCATAGATGGCCTACATCATCAAATAGATTATATGCAACTATCATGAAATATGCATAGAAGTGAAAGGTACAAGGAATAACTACTTACGTATTTGCCACACCAAGAGTTGGTTGTGATGTGCCTTTGCTTTCCTTTTGGTTCTTCTTTTTTTATCTAGAATCCAAATTTTCCCTATAAAACAAAAAACTTATCAAATGAGAATCGAAAGAATATATAGGTTACGTCATGAAATATATTATATATAACTTTCATGAAATATGCAAGGAAGTGAAAAGGTACAAAGAATAACTACTTACTTATTTGTAGCCAAACCAAGAGATGATAGATATTCTTCATTTCTTGCAATGTGTTCATTGCGAGCACACTCATATTATACAACATTTTGAACATTGCTTGGGCCAATTTTACGTTTCAGCCCCTTATTCTTAATTGCATTCATGTCCAACATTTCCCATAAAAATCATTAGTTCATGGACAAACAAAGACTATAAAATATCTCGATTATGTAATCATGTATTATGATTAATAAGAATGAGTAGACCATCTTTCCTTGCATATCATATGGTTCTATACAATGTCTAAATGTATGAGATCATTTGAGATTGAAATAGTGCACTTTTATTATAACAGTGAAATGAAGGTCAATATGCAACATAGTCAATTTCAGAGTTTGTGAATTGGACATGCACATTTGAATCTCATTGTAACATTTATAAACAACTTACATTCCACAATATATGACCACATATTGTATCTAAAAGTGTTGTTTAATACAACCTATATGTATGTTTGTCTATCATGATAGCATACAGTCAAAGTATTCTTCCATATTTTGTTACCACTAAAACTCAAATGCATCCATTGATAGCATTTCTTAGTCAGAATTTGATAGTAAGGAACAAAAGCCAAGCATATTTGAAACATTGCACAGTACTGAAAACAAGTACTATTTGGATAATCCCATGGCTAAAAGAATAAAATCCATACAATGTTTAGTACATAATTTAGTACAACCATTGGCTAATCCCATGGACAAAACAATAAAATCCAATTTTCATAGTGAAAATCTATTCCATAAATTTAAGATGACAAATCATCATCATGATGCAGATTTACATTTCCATCAAGATCACAATCGTGATCACTAGTGTATGCATCTGTTTGATTTTCTTCATCGTCCTCATAAAAAACATCTTCTCGGCCATACTTTACATTTTGTATCTCATTCTCTTCATTGGGAATCAAAGTTTCTTCTTCAAACACAACTCTATTGTCATCTTCATCAACTTCTTCCAACATTTCTTATAGACTATTGCATTGCCCATCGACCATTATATCAACATATTCCATGAATTTCCTTTTCGAACGAGACTCTAATTGAATTACATACGACCATACTGGTCTTGTTACATCATCAATTAGAAATGACTGGGTAATTTGAAGAGGTGAAACATATGACTCATCATTCTTTGATCAAATTTGATGTGTATTTACATGTACAAATCCATATTGATCATGTTGTATTGCAGATGGTTTGATCCATTTACATTTTAATAATATGGGACTAATATCACCATAATCAACTTGAATAATTTCTTGTATGAATCCAACATAAATTTTATTTTCAGTGTCGTGATGAAATTCAACACTAACAATACAACCATAATTTTCCTTTCCTTTGTCCTTTTCTTCCACTCTTAAATGACTACCATAGGCCCACATCCCACTGAAAGAAGTAGTTGATATACTTGGAGGTCATGAAAGTTCAATTTCCTCAAAGGTTATATCTTTACCTTCTTGTCGTGTATCATTAATTGCATCTTCAATCCAAACATCAAATTTTGGAAAATAACCATCTCCAATATTCAAATCCCGAAGCGTATGCTTTCGACTAGATGGACATATCCCTGTTCAAATCTCTTCTTTGATTTTCTACATAAATATGAACATACAAGATAGTAAGAATGATCATAATTTAACTATTAGATGAAATTAAATAAATAAATTATCATGTAAATAATACTTCACCTCTGCCACTTATCAAATGAGGATATGTTTTGAAGGACATAGGCATGTATCACAGTTTTTTCGTCATATGCAATGTCCATTTCCTTCTAATGCTTCACCTGCAACTCTTTTTTCTTCATCATCATCCCATACATGTCGATTGACATTACTAAAATCCTTCATATATTCTGTGCAAAATCCTATGGCCTCCTGCATTGAATATCTCTCACACATTCTACCTTCTAGTTTTACCTTATTACAAACAAAAAAATTTAGAACCTTCGTATATCGTTCTATAGGATACATCCATCTCGTTCTTATCAGGCCACAATGCTCTAGTTCATGTTCTAGATGTATAAGAATATGCATAGAAATATTGAATATTTTTGGTGCAAATTCTTGTTCCAATAAGCAAAGGACTTCAACAACCTCTCCCCTCTAATTATCAAAGTTTGAAGGATCTAACACATGCAATCTCATTATCTTCAATATTAGGCCCAACCTTATAATTTCCTATATTGGCCCCCTTTCTAAACTTGATATGACCGCAATAAGTCAATATCCTTGATTATGACATGATAGTCATGGGTCTTGAGGCCTCTTAAGCCATTATTGTCATTTTTCCTTCTAATATTACTACTCACATATCCAGTAGGAAATAAAGTATGAGACATCAACATTAAGAATTGTGCACATGATTCCTTTGTCCACACATAAGGAACAATAGGTTTTCTATATTTTCCATCACCGTATTTTTCAACCCAAATATTTCGACGAATTTTTAGTTCTTGAAGGTATAGGCGTGATGACACTATATCATATGCACCAAAAAGAGTTTCTATAATAGAAAAATATATGTTTTTCTCAGTAGGCATAAAGTCAACAATATGCCTAATGGTTATATTCTTAAAGTATGGAAACTTAAAAAATATGCAAAATCATTTTACAACACTATAATTAAGTGGATCATTTTTACTACCAGGAATGCCACCATTTTTAATAAACTACATTATTTTTTCTCCATTCTCAATAATGTAATCACTTGTTATTTCCAATGATGCTTCATGATTCTCTTCCTAACCATTGAAACGTGACTTTTTTCTATGATATGGATGATCCATTTTAAGGTAAGCACGATGTCCACAATAAATACACTTACGCTAACTACTTGAGTGCCTCACAAAACCCTTAAATATGCAACCCAGACATCCATGGTATCCATGAACATTGAGACTAGTCAGTTTTCCATATGCAGGAAGATCATGTATCATAAACAATAAAGAAGATCTTAAAGTGAAGTACTCTTTTGAATCATTGTCCCTTAAAATTTGAAATGCTTTAATTCATTTCCACAATTCTATTAGCTCATCAAATAATGGCATAATCAATGACAACATCAAGAAAAATGGTTTGGTTGCTAACCATGGATGCAAGTTATAATTTATCAAACACACTGACCAAGTTGATCATTTATTACTCTAATCTGAGAATGGTTTCACCCCATCTAGACCTAAACCCAACCTCATATTACGAGGATCTTGGGAAAAATTGGGCCATTTGTTGTCAAATTCCATCCACATATTAGAATCAACCATAGACCATTGTTTCCAATCAGTGCTCTTATTTTGGGTGTGCCATTGCATAAGCTCAACAATGTCTTGACATCTATAAATTCGAACCAACCATGGGATTAGTGGAAAGTGGAGAAGAACCTTTCTAGGAGTTGAATCTTATTTCAACTCTGGTCTATACCTCTCTTCTTTACATTTTGTACATGCAGTCTCACTTGCATATTTCTTGTGAAATAATACACAACCAGTCACACATGTGTGGATGTTTTTATACCCTAATCATATCTTAGTGATTTGCGCTTTACATGCACTCCTTTTTATTGGAAATTTGGAGTCAGGTGGTAACAACTGGCGTAGAAATTCCAATAAGTCATCAACACTCTCATTTTTCCAACCATACACTGTTTGCGAATTAAGAATTAAAAGGATTGTTCCCAACTAACTTAACTCGCAAGTACCATACATAGGTTTTGAAGAATCCTCCATCAATTTCTTCCAATCATCACTAGAAACCTCATTCAACATTCTATCAACTTCAATCCCTTCATCTAAGTTTGGTGCCTCTTCATCTGCATTTTTTGCATCTTCGTTTATGTTTGGTGCCTCTGCATCTCTCATGCTTTGCAATTGTATCCTATATGGATAACAAATTTCAAGAAAAAGGGCTTATACCGCTATGACCAAATTTCACCATATGTTCATAAATCACTCATATTTTTCTCCTCTTCCCACAACGACAATCATTACATGGACATGCATATTTCTCCAAGCTCTTCTCATTGGCTAATCTCTCATCATGTGCATGGTATTCATTCGTTGACAAAACTAGGCATTGACTCATCTTCAATTTTTTGCATTCAGTTATGACACTGTTATGTAACTATCACTTTCAACTCTACTCAAGGAGTATTTATGTTAAGGAGTTGGATTCTAATATACTCAAGTGGTTCACCCTATTAGGTATACCTAAAAGGAATTCCCACACTTGTATTTTTAATTATTATGTATTGTTCAATCTCAAACTTATCCACCAATTAGCACTCAAACTTGGGGGAACACCGAGGATTTAATGGTCGTGGAATATTCTATCTACTCATGTCTTTATTTCCTCTACCCTTTTCCCTATAGCCCATACTACTTCTTCCTTTTATCTTGCTATTCCTACCTTTTCCTATACATTTACTTATGCATTTCCATATGGTCATTTTAAATCATTTTCATAGTCATTGGTTTTGGCATTGGCTCTGCCTAGAACTACCTCTCTCCTACTTCATTAGGTTCCCTTACCTTATGGGTGAAATTGCAAGGGGTTCTTACTCAACATATAGATACATATATGAATCAATGAAGTAAAATAGGTTCGAATTGGCTATGAAACTAGAATAAGAAGGGATGCTCTTGGATCAAAACATTGGGCATACACTAGGACTTTATCCCAATTGTTCATAGGTGGGATGGACCCTAAGACCCAAAACCATAGACATAGAGTAGAAACTGGGGGATATTTTACTATGCTTACATAATGATTGTTAATTATCATCATTTTAAGGTCAAGTAACACAAACACTTACATTATACAAGGTAAGGTGCATGAGTAAATAATAAATTAGTATATTATACCTATAATAATGAAAGAAGGGAAAACAACCAAATCCCATAATTCTTATGGTTGTAGAACCTTTACTTTTAACTTTTAAATAACCAATATCACTTGGTCCACTTCATTTGGTCTTGTTGCCATTCATAATTCCCATGCTTCTTCCTTTACCCTTGCCTTTGTATTGATTATTTCCACTTGATGAACTGATTTAAAGAAAGTGGCTTATTTTTCCTTTGCCTGTGATTTTACCTCTACTATTAGTGGTCTAGGGACTCTATACGACAATGAAATTTCTTCCTGGGATGTGTAAAAACCATATGTATGATAGGATGATAAACCTAGAACAAGGTAGACTAGAGGAAGGAAATTTTCCTTTGCTACTGTCTCTACCCTTGCCTCTACTACCTGTGCTCCTAAAGGATATGAGACAATAGAATATGTTGATGTCTCTAGGGATATCTTTGGATCTGTTGTTGTAGGATATGGAATAAGTATAGTGGTTGTTCTAGCTACCTTTGACCAAACTATTGCTACTACATGACACGACTCTCAACCAGTTGGCCTAAAAATCCCATCTCATAGCAGTTATAGGGGCATTAAGATGGACAACATGAATTTGACAAGTGTCCCATAGAGAGGGACTAGATTAATCATTGCATTTTGTTGATGTAGCTCTCAAATTTCCATCTACAAAACCAATTCCATCTATAATTACTAATTAGTTTTTATACATATCTAATCTCTTTATAACTACAACATGCATTCATTTCAATAGATTTTTAGTCAAGACACAACCTATCTTATGGATATTGTCTCACTCTTTTGCATATAGGCCATTTGGCCAGAACTTGCTAATCCCTTTGTAGGGAAGATTCAATAGAGTCCACTTAATTTGGAAATCTATGTTTTCCTCTTCCCATGACCCAAAGGAATAATAAGAATGTGAAGAGATGTAGGATGTTGGCCATAGTCTATCTACTACTGAGAATTCTCAGCAAGCTATCCTTTTACACAATCCCAAAGTATTTTTCATTTTCTTTAAGAACAAACAAAAGTAGACCACTCTTCGACATGGGTATGTTTATTGCAGCATGTTAAAATCATGCTAGAATATATCATAAGCTTCCTATCCATTCCATTTTTTGGATACGGAACAAATCAATCTATTTCCTCCTCACATTGATAGAGAATTTCCAAGGCACATGAGTGTTGATATTGAGAGGGGGGTGAATCAGTATCAAGTACAATTTAAAACCTTTTTCAACTTATACTTAAACCATTCAAATATATCCAATGAGAAATGAACAATAGTATAAGAGTTACACCAATACACCACAATACACCATGC